>MU187099.1:49122-70693 GCA_016904865.1 Pissodes strobi
ACGTTGCTGCTTGGGTCTTTGCTGCATTGAACTGGACCAAATTTCGGACGCCCCAAGTTTGAACTTTCTCCAGGTCTTGATTAATTGCTGTAATCTGCTCCTGTCTGCGGTGATGAGTCTCAGTCGCTGGTAAGGGTTTTTCTGATCTAAAGTGGGAGACAAGGGTACTGTCATCTGCAAAACTGTAAACAGGATTATTCGTTTCGATCAGCAGGTCATTAATATAGATGAGGAACAGAGTTGGTGAAAGTATTGCGCCCTGAGGCACGCCCGCGTTGATGGTGAATGTGTCCGAGATGTGTCCATCGACTGCAACGTGTAGGGATTGGTTCTTAAGGAAACTGGCCAGCCAGCTGCAGAGAGAGGCGGGCAGTCCCAAGGACGGCAGTTTGTTGAGCAGTCCGTCATGCCAAACTCTGTCGAATGCCTTTGAAATATCCAACGCAATCGCTCGAGACTCCGTAGTTTTCAATTGCCCTACTCCATACATGAGTGACATAGGCCAATATATCTCCTGTCGATCTCTCTTTGCGAAAGCCGTATTGATTATCGCTGATTATTCTGTTGCTCTCGAGGTACTTGAGTAGTTGCTGGTTGACTACACGTTCCATGACTTTGGAGATTGGAAGCAAGGCAATCGGGCGATAGTTTGAGGGCGTGGTTTTCTTGCCTTTTTTTGGAACAGGTTGCAGTCGAGCGACTTTCCAAGAGGATGGGTAAATCCCTTTTCTGTAAGAAAGAGAAAAAAGCCTGGAAAAAACAGGTGTTAGTTCGTTGGCGCAGTTCTTTAACACGATGGCAGGTATTCCGTCCGGTCCTGATGCCTTTTGCGTATCTAGTTCTTTAAGTGACTTCTGCCATGGTGGTGTTGATGTTCGGTATAGTGGGGAGAGTCTTGCTTTGGGGCACGTCTAAGGTAGAGTGCGATGAAAACATTTTGGCGAGCATGTTTGCTTTTTCCTTGGCTGTAGTCGCCGTGATGCCACGTTCGTCCGTCAAAGGTGGGAGAGACGTTTTTGTAAAGTTGTTACTTACTGCCTTTGCTACCGACCAGAAATTCCTGGAGCCACTGGGGCATTGCAAAAGTTTATTCCTGATCCTTTGATTGTGTTTGTCCTTAGTTTCGTCGATCACACGCTTGCACTCGTTTCTCGCTTCGATAAAATAATTGCGATTTTCAGCGGTCTGATTTTGCTGCCAGTACTTATAGGCTTGCTGTTTCCTTCCTACGGCTCTTTCGCATCTTTTGTCGAACCAGGGCTTTCCTTTTGATGGTAACTTGATGAAATTTGGGATGTATGCTTCCATTTCTGAGGAGATTACTTGCATGATGTCTTCGCAGCAGTCTGACAGGTCGTCAGTGGCAAAGCAGACGTCGAGCCAAGGAAAATCTAGGTAAAACTGCCTTAGATCGTCCCAGTTTGCAGAATTGTAATGCCAGATTTTGCGAGGCAATGGTGGATCTTTCTGTATGAGTGGCAATTCACAAATCGTTGTAATAAGTTTGTGGTCGGAGGTACCTAATGGCGGACCAACTGTAACCTTGTACTGGTCAGGATTGGTGGTCAGAAAAAGATCCAGGAGGGCGGCGAATTCGCCCCTCTCTGAGATTCGAGTTGGTTCGTCTACAAGTTGAGTAAGCCCGCAGCTGATGGCAAATGTTTCAGCTTCTCTACCTTCGTTGTCGGTCTTGTTGTGATGTTTGAGCCAGTTGGTGTTGTGGGCATTGAAGTCTCCCAGAACGATTATTTCTGAACTGGGGTGATCGACCTGTATTGAGTCAAAGGTGGTAGCTAGTGTTGAGAAAAATCTTTGGTAGGCTCTATCGCTCGGAGGGCGCTAGAGACAACATATAAACTTGGTTAATCCCTTGGCGGTGAACTTGAGCCACATGACGTCAAGGTTGTTCGGTTCGAGTGTTTCCTCGCGGTGACATGAAAGGTCGCTTCGGACAAAAAGGTATATTCCGAACTTATATCTAAATCGGGTATGTAAGTCGTAACCAGGATAGAGGTAGTTCACTGTTGTTGTAGAACATACTTGTGTTTCAGTAAGGGCTAATATGTGTGGTCTATTTGCTTGTAGATGTTGGTGTACCGAATTTATGTTTGTATTTAGGCCTCTTATGTTGCAGAAATCTATTCTAAATTGGTTCGGTGTCTTTGCTGTCTGTGAAATGCGGAATGAAGGGCTCCCAGGGCCACCCAGCGCCCGGAGATCCGAATGGCCGGGGAGTTTACCTCCGGAATATTTTGATCCTGGAAGCACCATCATGTCCATATATTCCTACTGTGAAACCCGGGACCACCAGCGCGGAAGCGGAACGTGATTTGGGAAAACCACTTAGCGCTCCCCAATTCTGGTGGGGTGGTCTTTCACCGGACGATGCGAGTAGGCTTATGCATCTACCACCTAAGGCCGCTTCCACTCGAAGCATCGGCCTCAGACTCATTCCTTTGGCGGTCCCTAGTCTGACAGGGGTAAAAATGGGGTTTGTTGGATCACTCCCCAGTGATTAGCTCCAGACTTTGTACTTTGGTGTTCTCCAGCCTGGGGGAGGACGATGGGATTTGATGGGCCACATCCCATGGCAACTCGGAATGGCGGGGGCGTCACTCCCCGTAATCAAACTCCTCTCACCAGTTTGACGTTCCTGCTGCATCATATACGAGTTTTTGACCGAAACTGTTTTGTTTGCATTGCATATACTTGTTTTTGCACAATAAAAGGTCAATAAAGCCTATTTATGTATGCGTTATATACATGATGTTGTGTACAGTTGCGACAGGTTTTCATTTAAGATTTTTAAAAAACTACAAATTAATTATTCGAATATTTTTGTATACTTGTTTCGCCTTTTTTTAGTTCGCCTAAAAAATGTTATTTTTTGAAATTGTCTTGATTATGGCTTGGACTCGTTTAGGCTCCGTTGCGAAGGGCAATAGGTATATAGAGTGCCTCTTGGAGTGCCTTAATTTTCTTGATTTTTTTCTGTAATATTTTTTTGTAAAAAATAATACAGAAGTGCGAAAAATAATATATAAACCTCTGGACTAAAGCGTCTTTTTATCCCTCGACAAATTTTCAAACTTTTCGCTTCGGGATAAAAAGTTACACTTTAGTCCAGAGGTTTATAATATACTATTATTTTCAGAAGATGTCCTTACCAAGGGGAAAAGTTATGGTGCTTAAAGCATTAGAACAAATTAATGATCAAGAGTGCCAGATGCCCGAAAATCCCTCTGCTTGCGAAACGTCTTTGCCCATTGAGGAAATTTTCTCAGATAATATAGACATTCCTAACTTTTACATTGACAACAATGTAATAACAGAAGAGATTGCGGCGTTAAATAGTTCAACAGTAGTTGAATTCGACAAAGACATTAAGCAGCATCAAGACAAAAATTCAAACAACGATGACGGCATTGAAAAACTAGATAACAATGAAGATAATAGAAATACATACCACCCCGAAAATAACCCCCTTCAGGATGAAGAGAGTGACAGCAACGATCAAAATGATCCTGACTATATTCAACTAGAAGATGAAAACGATGCCATCCAAGAAGAACTGCAGGATGATTCAGCGGGATCCCAAAAGCATGAGAATGAAAATAACAAAAATAAACGAAAATATAACAAAAATAACTCAGATAGTGATATAGAAGACGATGAATTAGAAAATGAAAATAGAAATCAAGAAGAAACGAAGGAACCTTTAAAGAAAAAAAGTAAACTGGTTACTAGAGAAGAAAGAGCAAAAAACAAATATTTACGAATGCGTGGAAAGTCATACAAAGGACTTAAGAAGGACACAGATGGTAAATATAAACTAATAAATGCAGTTGCTCCACGAAGTATTGGACCAATTTGTATTTCCCAAAAGTGTCAGAAATCAAAGGTATTGAAATGTAGGATATTTACCGAAAGAGAAAGGGAAGATATGTTTAAAAAGTTCTGGGAAGATTTAATGTGGGATATGAAAAGGACTTATATTAGCTCTCTTGTAGATACAGTTCCAGCAAAGAGAAAGAAAGCAGATTCAAGAAGAAACGAAACATTAATTTACAGTCTTAAAAAGGGAACTGAAAAACTAAGAGTGTGCAAGAAAATGTTTCTTTCCACATTGGGAGTAAAAGAATGGACTGTGAGAGAGTATAGTAGGAAGGCATGTAGCTGGTGAAGAAAAGTCAAATGTCTCACGAAATAGACATTCTACTAAAGATAAAAAGAAGGTCCTAGAGAATTTTTTAGATGTTTTGCCAAAAATGCCATCGCATTATTGCCGCGCCTCCACCACAAAATTATACTTAGAGCCTGTGTTTCAAAGCAAAATGGACCTATACCGAGAATATGTGAAGTATTGTGCAAAGCAAGGACAACAGTCATTTTCAGAAAAAATATTGTTTGACTCTCTCAAGGAAAAAAAACATTAAGTTATACCGTCCAAGGAAAGATCAATGCGACGTTTGCATTGGGCATAAAGTTGGTAATATAGCTGATGACATTTATAGTTCTCATTTGCAAAGAAAGGATATGGCACGTTCTTCCAAGGAAGAAGACAAAAAGGTCTGTCAAGAAAGTGATAGAAATTTATTAGTATTAACAGTTGACGTACAAGCTGTAAAGCTAGCCCCTGTACTTAAAGCGAGTGCAATATACTATAAAACAAAACTCTGTGTTCATAATTATACCATTTACAACTTATTTGATGGAGAAGTGACGTGTTATTTATGGGATGAGAGTCATGGAGGACTTGAGGCCAACATCGTTGCCACAACGTTGTCTGATTACCTCCAGAATTATGTTTCAAAGTTTGCTGGTACAAAAGAAATAATTATTTACAGTGACGGATGTGGCTATCAAAACAAGAACTGTGTGATATCGAATGGTCTCCTTAAATTTTCAATTGAAAACCAAATAATAATATATCAAAAGTTTTTTGAGAAAGGACATAGTCAGATGGAAGTGGATTCGGTTCACAGCACGATTGACAGAAAACTAAAAAACAGAGACATTTATTTGCCTACAGACTATATAAATGTTTGTCGCGAAGCTCGTCATAAAAATCCATACCATGAAATCCTGCTTAAAGAGCTTTGTCATTACAAATTTTCAGGTAATAGTATTAAACTGCTTAAATCATACCTTGAGTCCAGGTACCAGGTTGTGAGGGTTGCAGGGGAGGAATCAGCAAGGAGCAAAATCGAGATTGGAGTACCTCAGGGATCAATTCTAGGGCCCATACTTTTTCTGATATTCATCAACGATTTGCGTTCTAACATCCAAGGAGAAAAATATACACTCTTTGCTGATGATACCACTGTGTCCTTTGCTGCTGATTCTCTGGACGGTTCTTTGGCGGGATCCATGGCGGCACAGTTGAGAGCTGAAAGCTGGTTTTGCTCCGACATACTTCTGTTGAATAAGGAAAAGACAGGTCGAGTCGTCTTCTCGATGCGAGAGATGGCAGTTCCCAACCAGGAAGATGTGAGCTTTTTGGGGGTTGTGTTGGACCCAAGATTGCAATGGGGAAGGCACATTAGTGCACTGACGGGAAGGCTTACCAAGTCGCTTTATCTCCTTCGTACCATTTCACGCAGTGTGTCTACTGGTGTGCTGAGGAATCCTTTTTTGCCATCTTTCAGTCCCGGATTACATATGCAATACTTGCGTGGGGGCATTCGGCGGACGCACACAGGGTTTTTGGTTTGCAGAGGAGGGCTGTAAGAGTGGTGAGCAGACTGGGATATAGGGATGACTGTCGGAATGTCTTTGTTCGGATGGGTTTTTTTGACTGTGCCATCTTTGTACATGTTGGAGTGTCTTGTTAAGAGCAGCATCGATCGGTATCAGACTCATGAGGACATACACGAACACAACACAAGGAATAGGCAAGACCTGGTCCCTGCATACTGGCGTCTAAGGAGGTGTCAGGATGGTACGGAATATTGGGCAATAAAACTTTACAATGCCTTGTCACAGGTAGTAAAGAATCTCCCAATCAAATCTTTAAAAGGAAAATTAAGACCTTTCTTGCTAAAAACGCGTTTTATACATTCAGTGAATATTTTAATTCAAATTTTAATGCGTTGTGATTTATTAAGTCTCGTCGACAGTTTTTAACTATAGGTATTTATATTTAAGTTTTATGAAATTAGTTTTTAGGATGTTCATAAAATTTTACTTATCTTCAATTAGTTTTAGTTTAATGTTACTGTAATTTGTGACTATTTTAGAACACTTTTTTTGTGTAGATGTATTGACGTATGTAAGACTTGTGACTGGCATGAATAAACTATTTGTATTTTTATTATTTGTTTCTTTTGACATATGTTAATAGTACATGTAACTGATCGACTTTTTACATCCGGACCGGTTCCGATACGTTATAATCAATTTTCATAGATTTGGTTAGTTTGGGTTAGTCGTCCTATCAACTTTCGGTTAGTTTCATATAGTCTCAGCTTATTTTAACCGGTTCCGATACGTTATAATCAATTTTGATAGATTTGGTTAGTTTGAGTCCAACTTTCAAGTTTCACTTAGTCTCAACTTATTTTAATCATTTGAATCGGTTCCGATACGTTATAATCAATTTTAATAGATTTGGTTAGTTTGGGTTAGTCGTTCAATCAATTTTCGATTAGTTTCACTTAGTCTCAACTAATTTTAGTCATTTGAACCGGTTCCGATACGTTATAATCAATTTTAATAGATTTGGTTAGTTTGGGTTATTCGTCGATTCAACTTTCGGTTAGTTTCACTTATTCTCAACTAATTTTAGTCATTTGAACCAGTTCCGATACGTTATAATCAATTTTAATAGATTTGGTTAGTTTGGGGTAGTCGTCGATTTAACTTTCGGTTAGTTTCACTTATTCTGACCTTATTTTAGTCATTTGAAGCGGTTCCTATACGTTATAATCAACTTAAATAGATTTGGTTAGTTTGGGTTAGTCGTCGAATCAGCTTTGGGTTAGTTTCATTTAGTCTCAACTTATATTACTTATTTGAGCCGGTTCCGATACGCTATAAACAGTTTTAATAGGCTTGGTTAGCTTGGGTTAGTCGTCCAATCATCGATACGAAAATTTCGTAACGCGAGACGAAAACATAAACCATGTCGTGATGAGACCTTGAAAAATCACTCATGAATCCAAAGAAGTATTCACTTCAAAAATGTTAGAACGCGACAAATCAGTAAACTCTGAGTTAAACCGTTAAATCCTAAAAGATAACTACTATTCATAATACATTTATAATAAAGTAAATAATAAATATGTAATTAATTACATGTTTTATCGGTGTATAGCATTTCTTTTCCCTTCAAAACATTTCTCTCAGTGTATTAAACCGGTCATCTGTCACATTCGACAAATTGAACTTGGCTCTCCAACTTCAAAGGTGCCGCCGGCTTTTGTCGCTTCTCTGCGGTTGTTATTCTCGGGCTTTAGCAAAATCGTTGTCAGGGTGAGGGAGAACAACAAAATATCCTTTTATGACGCACGTGGTACGCACATATACAAAAAACATCTCATCCGTCGACAGGATAAGTCCAAAAACTCGCTAAAACAGTCTTTTAGTCACAGGGTTGTAAGATTCTTTTTGTTTAAACGAGAGTATTATGCAAAATTGTAAATACGTTTAAAATACTTTCAGCAACGGAATGCTCCATTTCGACGAGTAAGAGATGAAGAAGCAGATATTGATCCGAGACTAAAAGACAACTCTTTTGAAGCAAAGGTAACGTGCAATCTCAATTTTAGCGTGTACAATGGGTAGGCGCACTTTTACATCAGATTTGCCATTTGAAATAATTTGTACGTAAATTAAAATATGAGTTTGCACGTTGCCATATGTAATTGTTCGCTTACCTATTGTACTAACTATTTTTTTTCTTTTTTTTCATATTTCCTGTTCTTCGAAACGCTCCATTACTGTCTCTCTCCCGTTTGGATTGCTATTATCATCAGAATTCATTTGAAAGAGGCGGCCGAGGTGGTAGAGGTTTCCGAGGTGGAAGGGGGGGCGATCGAGGTGGTCGGGGTGGCGATCGTGGCGGCAGGGGTGGTTTTAGGGGTGGTAGGGGAGGATTTAGAGATGGCCAAAATGATAGATCTTCTTTCGGCAATAATGATAGGTCTTCTTTTGGCAATAATCGCGGAAGGGGCGGATTCAGGGGTGGTTTTCGAGGAGGACGTGGGGACGGTAGAAAAAGTTTTGATGGACAAGGAGATGGTTTCAGAAAATCTTTTGGAAATCGTGGAGGTAATGATAGTTTTGATAGATCAAGGAACTTTAATCAGAGAGACAGTTTTGGACAGCAGAAGGCGCCTGAAAATAAGAAAATTAAGTTTGACGAATAGACGTCTGCATAATCGCAGGTCTAATATGGTAAGTATTAGTTATTAATTTATATTGTTTCATCTTATGCGAAATTTGAGGCCTACGGTGTTCATGAATCTTTTATTAACATGTGAATTTGCCATGGCATTGTAGCTGCACTGCATTTACTTCAATATTTGTATTAAGGCAAAGGTGCCCTTGAGTTTTTGTATCTTTAACCGCTGTCGAATAAAACAATATGAATTGAAACGACTAAAAAAAAAATCAAGATAATTGTTTTCTATAAAATAGCTAAGCATTTCAGAAATTATATAGAAATTCATTCATTTTAGAGGCAACTAACATCGTTTCTGCGCCACTGAAGAAGGATAAACATAGTTGCTATACTTGATTAATGTCACCGAGCATTACCTCCTACAACTAGGCCTGACGGCTTACGCGTGACGTCATCCAAAGTGGTCTTAACTTATTTACAGGTGTTTATTGAAATGTGCAATTTCTTTTAAAATTTCACAGTTAAGTAGACATTTTAGATGCAAAAATCTCGAAAAATATAACAAAAACTTGATTTTTGTAAATTTAACTTTTTTATATGAGTAGAGCGCTACTTATAACTTATTCTGACTTGTGTGGGCACCTCGGGGTTACAAGCTGAAATTTTCACAGAATGAAGGTTTTATTATATTAATTCAAAATTCGAAAATAATAAAAAATCATAACGAGCAAATGGGCAGCATACCTAAAAATCGAGATTATTATATGAACCTGTAGGATATTAAATTATGAATGTTTTCATATAAAATTCATCTACATTTTTGTAAGAATTATATTTTTTATCATTGCTTGAAATATGCAGGTTACATTGGCCGTTACGGCAAAATAAATAAAAAATTGAAATATTTCCCTTCGAACCTGGGCAAAATCGGATTGAAATATACTCATTTTTGTTTCCACCTCGCATTCTCTCCGAAATGAAGGCTCAAATCAAAAATTTTTATTATTGCAAAAAGTTTGCCTTAAGTATTTAGAATACATAGGTGCATGAATAATTTTTTTTTCTCAAATGGTAATGGAAAAATAGAGTTAAATGTAAAAAAGTAATTTTCTTCTAGCCGCGACCGTCCGATCTCGCGCTTGAAGAGTACTCTCGTATCTCACTTTTCTTCATAGCTTCTTCTCTCTCGCGCCTATTGTACAATACAATAAGTGCTTTTACACCATTACGCTCTCTTCTGAATGGAATCCAGCAGCTTTAGGGTATGCTTTGGTGTGGCACCCCAGATATGTGAGCAATATTCTAAGCACGGTCTTATTTGCGCTTTGTACAGCAAGAGCAACTGCTGCGGCGTATAGAGTTTTTTGTTGCGAAATAGCGCACCAAGCTTCTGGGAGGCTGATTTTGCGATGTTAGCAACATGGTCATGCCATGACATATTGCTGTTGACCGAGACACCCAGCAGCCCGATTGACGAGGATGAAGGAATGGTCGATCCTGCCATAATGATGTCAGGGCCCGCTGTATTGGCCCTCTTAGTAAACGTTGCTGCTTGGGCCTTTGCTGCATTGAACTGGACCAAATTTCGGTCGCCCCAAGTTTGAACTTTCTCCAGGTCTTGATTAATTGCTGTAATCTGCTCCTGTCTGCGGTGATGAGTTTCAGTCGCTGGTAAGGGTTTTTCTGATCTAAAGTGGGAGACAAGGGTACTGTCATCTGCAAAACTGTAAACAGGATTATTCGTTTCGATCAGCAGGTCATTAATATAGATGAGGAACAGAGTTGGTGAAAGTATTGCGCCCTTAGGCACGCCCGCGTTGATGGTGAATGTGTCCGTGATGTCTCCATCGACTGCAACGTGTAGGAATCGGTTCTTAAGGAAACTGGCCATCCAGCTGCAGAGAGACGCGGGCAGTCCCAAGGACGGCAGTTTGTTGAGCAGTCCGTCATACCAAACTCTGTCGAATGCCTTTGAAATATCCAACGCAATCGCTCGAGACTCGCCGTAGTTTTCAATTGCCCTACTCCATATATGAGTGACATAGACCAATATATCTCCTGTCGATCTCTCTTTGCGAAAGCCGTATTGATTATCGCTAATTATTCTGTTGCTCTCGAGGTACTTGAGTAGTTGCTGGTTGACTACACGTTCCATGGCTGGAGATTATTGGAAGCAAGGCAATTGGGCGATAGTTTGAGGGCGTGGTTTTCTTGCCTTTTTTTGGAACAGGTTGCACTCGAGCGACTTTCCAAGAGGATGGGTAAATCCCTTTTCCGTAAGAAAGAGAAAAAAGCCTGGAAAAAACGGGTGTTAGTTCGTTGGCGCAGTTCTTTAGCACGATGGCAGGTATTCCGTCCGGTCCTGATGCCTTTTGCGTATCTAGTTCTTTAAGGATTTTGCGAATATCACGGTGAGAAAACTTGACTTCTGTCATGGTAGTGTTGATGTTCGGTATAGTGGGGAGAGTCTTGCCTTGGAGCTTGGGGCACGTCTAAGGTAGAGTGCGATGAAAACATTTTGGCGAGCATGTTTGCTTTTCCCTTGGCTGTAGTCGCCGTGATGCCACGTTCGTCCGTCAAAGGTGGGAGAGACGTTTTTGTAAAGTTGTTACTTACTGCCTTTGCTACCGACCAGAAATTCCTGGAACCACTGGGGCATTGCAAACATTTATTCCTGATCCTTTGATTGTGTTTGTCCTTAGTTTCGTCGATCACACGCTTGCACTCTTTTCTCGCTTCGATAAAATAATTGCGATTTTCAGCGGTCTGATTTTGCTGCCAGTACTTATAGGCTTGCTGTTTCCTTCCTACAGCTCTTTCGCATCTTTTGTCGAACCAGGGCTTTCCTTTTGATGGTAACTTGATGGAATTTGGGATGTATGCTTCCATTCCTGAGGAGATTATTTGCATGATCTCTTCGCAGCAGTCTGACGGGTCGTTAGTGGCAAAGCAGACGTCGAGCGAAGGAAAATCTAGGTAGAACTGCCTTAGGTCGTCCCAGTTTGCAGAATTGTAATGCCAGGTTTTGCGAGGCAATGGTGGATCCTTCTGTATGGGTGGCAATTCACAAACCGTTGTAATAAGTTTGTGGTCGGAGGTACCTAATGGCGGACCAACTGTAGCCTTGTACGGGTCAGGATTGGTGGTCAGAAAAAGATCCAGGAGGGCGGCGAATTCGCCCCTCTCTGAGATTCGAGTTGGTTCGTCTACAAGTTGAGTAAGCCCGCAGCTGGTGGCAAATGCTTCAGCTTCTCTACCTTCGTTGTCGGTCTTGTTGTGATGTTTGAGCCAGTTGGTGTTGTGGGCATTGAAGTCTGCTAGAACGATTATTTCTGAACTGGGGTGATCGACCTGTATTGAGTCAAAAGTGGTAGCTAGTGTTGAGAAAAAGCTTTGGTAGGCTCTATCGCTCGGAGGGCGATAGAGACAACATATAAACTTGGTTAATCCCTTGGCGGTGAACTTGAGTCACATGACGTCAAGGTTGTTTGGTTCGAGTGTTTCCTCGCGGTGACAGTGGCGTGCACACAATGAAAGCACAAATGCATTGCCTACCCTGATGTTTTGACATTTTTTATATTTTCTCATTTAATTTTAATCCTGATAATATAAATTATAATTTTACTAATAAGTATAATCCAAATTTAAACAGCTTAGCTTAAGCGCCAATTAAAATATCAATTATATTATAGAAAAACATCACAGTCTACCACTCATATTACGCTACCTATATTAAACGGAATAATATTCTCCGACGGCAACCGCTAAAAAGCATTCCATAACAAACCGAAGGCATGCATTCATACCGTCAATACTGGATTTACTACGGAAGGGAAAAGCAGTGCTTGAAAAAGGACAGCCAAATGAAACGTTACATAAAAAGAAAAGAGACAAAGCATGCGAAGATGTTCCGGGCCGACCGACGACGCGACGCAACGATAAGTGCTGTTGCCAAAATGTGCTCTCTTTAATTAATATTTTGGTTTGATAGACATTCTTTTTTACCAAGGATCATATTATTATTGTTTTTTTGCGCTTTAGTAATGGGTTTGAAAGCGATTACCGGTACATCATTACAGGGTTTGGTTAAGAAAGCTTTATTATTTAATAATGTTTAAAATTACAGTACATGGGGCATCCCTAAATTTATTAATATTTCGATATCTGGGTATTAATAACGCCATGCATTTTTTTGCAAGAAACTGAAACCCGATAATACAACACCGGCATGGGCCAGCCATAAATAAGAATAACCTCAGGTTTCCTTTTCTATGTGCCCTATTATTGTGTGAGATTGGGATTTGACGCCCTGCGCTTTTAGTTATAGTTTTGAAAATTTAGTTAGTTTAGTACCTATACAAGGGGTTGTTGTTTTCTTTGTGGGTTAGTTTTGTTGGTTAGAAAGAAAACCTCGATATTTTAATAAAAAAATCCATGACAATTATTAGTGGCTCTGCAGGTGTCATAAAATTAAAATGTATTGTTGGCTATGCTTACTCTTTGGCGAAGAAGGAAATTGTAGAGTAAACGTGGGTATATTGATGTAAATAATGTGTCAAATGTCTCAGAAAAACAAGGCCAGTCCACTAACCATTTACAACGCGTTTTCTTTGCATAGTTTTGACGAAACTCGAATTGAAAAGGCTTTATGCCTACATTTTTTGGAGCCTCAAAATGGACGTTTTTGGGCGTGGCACCTAAAAAAATATTCTACCTACAGTGGCGCCTGCAGCGGGCTTACTCCTTCTGTATCATTTTCTATTATGTTGCCTACCCTCTCCTAAATGGCACTGCACGCCACTGCGCGGTGACATGAAAGGTCGCTTCGGACAAAAAGGCATATTCCGAACTTATATCTAAATCGGGTATGTAAGTCGTAACCAGGATAGAGGTAGTTCACTGTTGTTGTAGAACATACTTGTGTTTCTGTAAGGGCTAATATGTGTGGTCTATTTGCTTGTAGATGTTGGTGTACCGAATTTATGTTTGTATTTAGGCCTCTTATGTTGCAGAAATCTATTCTAAATTGGTTCGGTATCTTTGCTGTCTGTGAAATGCGGAATGAAGGGCTCCCAGGTCCACCCAGCGCCCGGAGATCCGAATGGCCGGGGAGCTTACTTCCGGAATATTTTGATCCTGGAAGCACCATCATGTCCATATATTCCTACTGTGGAACCCGGGACCACCAGCGCGAAAGCGGAATGTGATTTGGGAAAACCATTTAGCGCTTCCCAATTCTGGTGGGGTGGTCTTTCACCGGTCGAAGCATCGGCCTCAGACTCATTCCTTTGGCGGTCCCTAGTCTGACAGGGGTAAAAATGGGGCTTGTTGGATCACTCCCCAGTGGCTCCAGACTTTGTACTTTGGTGTTCTCCAGCCTGGAGGAGGACGATGAGATTTGATGGGCCACATCCCGTGGCAACTCGGAATGGTGGGGGCGTCACTCCCCGTAATCAAACTGCTCTCACCAGTTTGACGTTCCTGCCAGCCAATACAATGCAGTCCCTCTTGTCACAAACTGTCATTGATCGGCTCCAGACTTTGTACTTTGGTGTTCTCCAGCCTGGGGGAGGACGATGGGATTTGATGGGCCATATCCCATGGCAACTCGGAATGGCGGGGGCGTCACTACCCGTAATCAAACTCCTCTCACCAGTCTGACGTTCCTGCCAGCCAACTGCCACACTTTCTGCATACATAAATAATATTTAAGAGCTTCCGGTTAAAACAAGGCTGCGAATCGTGAACTCAGCCCTTAGACGCGCTTCATTCGATTTTTGTTAATGGAAAATGAAATTTTAAAGCAAAAACCTTTGAATATCCAGTTTATTAAAATAGTATCTATTTTGATAAACTGAAACTAGATACCACCAATCTATTTTATAGATAGGTGGTAAAATGTCACTATAGGTATAAAGGTGTAATAATTGGTAATAGTGATGTCAAATTTGGTACTGTGTTTTTTCCTCGGTTTTCTCCATCCAAAGAATATTCAAATATTTATGATAAAACATGAAAGCTTATACAGGTTTCAGATGTTACTTTTTTGTGTTAGATTGTATATTTATTGGGGTCTAATATTTATTTATTAAGTCTTCAGTTTTCTTTTCTTCTTTTTACCCAAAATATTATGATTATGTTTAGAACAATAATTATTAAGAAGTGTATTTGAAATGCTGCTATGAAAATCAATTTTTAGGTGATTTTTACAATTTTCAAAAGGAGCCAAAAGTTCGATTTAGATACTTTAACAACAGCTCACAAAGAAAAGACTTTTTATTATAAATATCTAAAAATGTGTATTCGAACTCATTAATCAGTTTTTTAAATATAATATAGGCTGTTGAAACTACGTCCACTACTTGTTCGCGCGGTTATAAAAGAGCCCCACGACTTAAGGAATTGATTAAATTGTAAGAATCTTCTACAACACAAGGTTCATTTAAAGTTAAATTTTCTTTGCAAAATTCACAACTTAATTTTTTTAAAGCAATATGACAGCAATATCCACTTAAATAAGTGATTACTGGCATTTCAGATGTTATAGCTTCTGTATCAGACTGTAATTGTAATTTTGGGCAATAAATTGATAACATAGTCAGAATTTAATGAGTTATCTAATGACGGGGATTCATATTCAGGAAGTTCAAAAAATGTATTTACATTAATATCTGCATAATGTGTTATTTTAATGATAATAAAGATTGAATTCTTAGCCTTTTTCTGACTCATATAGCTGGCGAACAGATATGATAATGACCACCAGCTAATTGCCTATATTTTCCAAAACGCCCTTCCAATGGGTCCGTTTGAAATTTGCCCAGTAAGACAGACGTCATATTAAACTCAGTTAAACAGTATTCAGTCACTTCCAGTAGCTCATGAATAGTATGGCTTAATGCAGTGTGGTTTTGTCGAGTCAGTGTATTTGTAAAATTAGATGAATGCCAAGAATCTAGCCAATTTTGCATTTTTAACAGAAAATTTCGGATCATCGTTGGAGACTGATAGTATTTCGCTGGTGAAGGGTTCTTGAAATTTATCTAGTAAATGTTTTCCCTTAAGAGGGGTTTTAACATTAATTATTCTCCACCAGGTCCATATAATATTAATAAACTCTGCTGTGTCTTGTGAATGTGACAAATTATTAACAAAACCTTTCTATAATAAAAGGATTAAATATTTTGAGAGCTAATTTAACATTTTGCCTTTCAATAGACGGCAGAAAAAGATCCTTTAAATTAAGGGAATACCCATGTTTTTATATTTTGTCTCGTTCTAGTTCATGAAGTTTTTTGACCACTGAAAACAAAGCACATTTTTCAAAATCGGGATAGAATTTAGCCAGCTGATAAAAATAAATTTTAGTAGATGAACAGTGTTAAAAAAATAATGGTCTTTCTCGGGCAATAGGATGGGGAAAAACTATACTGAGTTCATTCCGTGGTGAAAAATTACTCATTGCTTTGCTATTTATTGCATTATTGTCACTAACTGTACAAAATGCTATATAGCCAATTTCTTCCAAATTTTCCATTATGGTCTTGATAACAGTATATAAGGTTTCTGAGTGAAGTTTAGCTACAGGACATGTAAGAATTACTTCTTTAAGACTTTAGCAAGGACTTGTGATCATAAATGCAACTGCAGCTGCAGAGTATTGCTGTTATTTACTGATGTTCCTACAGTGTGTCCTGCCTTATAATCCAAATAGGGGCCAATATGAATTTCATCAAAAAGTAATATAACATTTTTATCTTTATCACTCAAATATTGAAAAATGTTACTAACATAGGTTTAAAAAAATGCCTTTCATCAGTATGGGGATCTGTTAAAAATCTGTTACTAATAGATTTTACTGTGTTAGGATGAGGTAAAATAATAGGAGCATGTTTACACAAATATTTATAGGAATGAGGGCTTATAGTAAACAAAATTGAACATAAAACAATAGTGCTCGATGAATACTGATATCTCTTATTTGAGGTACTCAACCAAGTTAGCTGTTCTGAAATAAATTTTATATTTTGTGTAAGTTCATCGGACCCTTTTAGGTTTAAAAGAATATCCGTTACAATTTTTTTTTGTTTTCTCGTCTTGGTCGGAATTAGGTTGATGTGAATTCATCTCGCTCTTGTTACAGGCAGTTTCACTAGTAATGGGGAGGTCATTACTAAGAGGAATTGATATCATATTATCAATTGCATCGATTAAACATTCTAATTCATCCAAACTGCCGGTTATAAATGGGGATTTTAAATTATTATTTATTACAATCGCCCAAGGTATTATAGGATCAGGCTTAGATAAAGTTATTTTATCTATAGCTCTTACTGAAAACCATCCTTCCTTAACAATAAAATTTGAAAATGGTTTTAAAAACTCAAAATTTTGAAAACATGTAGCCTCTATGGATATTAAACTCCTCTTTACTTTGATGTATTGCTTACAACAATTGTAATTCCTCAAGTTCCTTTTTTTTTTCATCTTTACTTTTACGAACAAACACATTTCTTGAAAACTAATTGGGGGCAGTTTTGAAAATAGTTGGTATGGCATTTTCCTTCAATCGAGGATATTTTAAATGTACTGTAATGATTTTACCTGACTTAGGATCCTGTTGCGAATTAATCCAAATTATATTACCTGCAGAAAAATATAACTTGTACACTTTAGTGTTTTTATTGGGCACTAAATTGTCACGCGGGATAGCTTGAAGCCACTTCTTTTGCAACTCATCACTTTTTGGAATGCTAAAAACATGAACTTTAGGTCCTTTCGGATAGTTTCCACGGCAGCCTGGTGCACAGCATCTGGACGGCATTGTTCACATAAATGTAAACACACTAAAGTACTAATATTATAAAGAAATTCACCGAAAATCAATCGAAAATCGAAGAACAATTAAGAATCAGGTCGAACGTCGAAAGAACGCTGGCAACTGACAGGCAGTGTAGCCAGATTTTTAAGAATCGTCTCGTCATCCTCGAACTGCTAACGACAGCCCTAATATTAAATCGTTTGCGTTGGTGGTTGCGCAATGCTAATAAAAAAAGTTAAAAAAATGTTGTACGCATGGCCTTATATTGTTATGAATTTGCAGAATTGCCTTGTCCTGACCATCAAGATTTGGCTAGTCTGGGTCGGTAGAGTTAGTTTCATTTTGGGATGTAACTAAAGTTGGACTTAAATTTTTACAGCATTTGTTGAATGACATTTGAAATTATGTTATTAAATGGAACTAAATATTTATAGAAAATAATTACGTTAATGGTTAGCAACGTTTATTTTCTTAAAGGTTTTGATTCAGTTATGCTTCGCTTTCCGGTTTTTATATATTTACTTTTCGGATTTAAAATATTTATTTATATTTAATATAAAACTATACTATAATATACCAAAGCAAACTTTTACCTTAAGTATCTAATATATTGTTAATTGTAATCCCACGATAAATATTTTACGTTTCTTTGAAAAATAATTTGTGGCAAACTACAGTGAGAAGTAGCCCAATCTGGCAGCACTGAATACAGAATAAATCGAAGACGGCGAGATGGAAATTGACATTCCAGTCGCCTAGCGTGGCAATCAACTTTAAATAGGGGAGTAGGCGCGATAAAATAATAATAATAATAATACTTTTACTGGCTCCTCTGAATGCTTTTCTTTCTTATGGCAAAAAAGTAATGACCTCTTAGGATGACGTCACTGCTAATTTTCATATTAGCTAGTTGGCCTAGTTGTAGGAGGTAATGCACTGAGGCATCTAAGTACTGCGCAGTTTTCATATTTTAAATTTCAGTATTTGTGAGCAATCTTGACAGTAGCGAAATGACCAATGTTCACATACAGTTTTCGTCGTATTTTGGTGAAATAAATTTGCTCCTTTACCTCTTCCATAAAACTGCCCTTGATTGCGGTTGATTTCGACAGATTATAAAATTACGTTATAAACTAGAGCGCTTAAGTGCCTTTTTTACACTCTTCAGTTTGTTGTCATTTTGGCATTTTCCGTGTCCATTTGAAATTATTTAGTCTTTTATTTCGACTTTGTAAAATAAAATCTGGCAGTTACTTAGCAGTATTAACGTCATTATAAAAATGTATATATTTACAGGTTATTTGGCATTTGCGTTTAAAAGAACTATACATGGTATTACAAATTCTATGTCCGAGCGTTGGTATATTGAAAACCGTAAGAGATACAAAGGGCAAAGTTGCTTAATTTAGTTCTGAATAAAATTGGGCCTTTCAAAATACTCCCAATACTTTCGTAGATATTCGAAAAACCCGAAAATGTTGTTTTTCGGTTTAATTTGAAGAAATACAGCATTTTTTTTACTACGACGGTACCCTAAGATTTTATTTCCGACCTTTCGTCATCGCGCCATCAGCATATATTTTTTTTTAATAGTAATCTGGATTTTTAATTTATTTTTTTTTGTTTTACCCAAACTAACCCAACACATTATATATGCATCATACTTGATGATTGTTGTCCAAAGACGAAACGTCGGATATTAAATCTGAAGACATCGTTTTGTGGCGGAGAAAAAATTGCGATGAAAATGTAAATTTTCCTTGAAAACGAAATTAATAAAAAAATCGGTTTTTGGAATATCTACGATAATATTAGCTATATCCGAATTCTCGAAACAGCATGTGAATCGGAATGTGGGCCAAAAACTGGCTATAAGTGACTATTTTAATCGTAAAGATGAGAATATACACATTTAAACATTTATGTACAAGTTGCGTATATTATGAACATATGTACGCACAATATGTATATGTAGTTACATACACTTAGTACAAACATATTATGTACATACGTACATATATGTATTATGTCCATATTTGCCTATAATTTAAGTTTTCTTCTTACTTTTTAATCTCTGTATTCAGTTTCATTCATATTGTTTTATATATTTTTTATGTATCATGTATGTATACGTTTTAGTAAAACTGCTGACATAATAAAACTGTTTTGTTAAAACAGGTTATGTACATACTTTTATAAAAAAATGTAGTAAACACACCTCGCCTCAATAACTCGAAGTTTCGATAAGTCGAATTTTTTTTCGGCAAATGCCGCTTCGAGTTATCGAAGTTATTAAAATTATTTTTGGAGATGATTTGCATAACTATACCGTAAGCCGGAAATAATAGGCAGTGACCCATTCTTAGTTTTAAGGCGCGCCAAGAGGGGTAAGGGAAGAGAGAAGGAAATTCCAGTGGCGGATACAATTGCTTTGTAAATCAATTTTTTATAATAACTATACGGGGTGTTTGAAAAATAGACGGAGATATTTTAGAAGATGATTCCTTGTTAAAAAATATGAAAAAAAACGTTTCTATAAACATGGGTCCGGAAATGCAGAGTTTTCAAGATACAGGATGTTAAATAATAATAAAAAAAATAAAAATGAAATTATTAATGTCTTAAACTATTTACTCGATTCTGTTGAAATTTGGTAATGTTATTAAGAGTATTAAGAGGTTAATTTAGCCCTAAATGGATTAAAATTATTATCAAAAAAATGTACGCCACTACCTTTTTTGTAACTTTAACTTCTTTGCCTCCCTATCTCACTTCGTTTTCGAGAACAAAAATAAAAACCGTTTTATTGCATGTCACTGGACAAAATTGGTTTATCAATCAATAAAATGTTAAGTTTTTTACTCGTTATCGGAGGTTTGCTCAGAATATGACTCAGAATCATTACTATCACTACTTTCGGACCCAAGATTGATAATAAGAGGTTCAACTATAACTTCGACCGTAGTATCCAAATCCCACATTTTTTGTTTTTGTTTTATGATATGTTCGATACACTTCTGCCAATTATCAGCTGTAACGTTATCAATAGCTAGCTTCGTTTAACAAAACTTTAACGTCATTTAATTTAAATGTGTTTTTTCTCGCAACTTCACCTTTTATCTGGGCCCATATAAGTTCGATAGGATTTAATTCGCAGTGATATGGCGGTAATCGCAATAGAGTAACACAACGTTTATGCGCCATTTCATCGACAACATATTTAATATACTTGTCTTTATGAACACGGACAATATCAAGCAATAATAATTGTACTTTAAGCATATTTTCACCAAATGGTATGTTGTCTTTTGATTTTAACCAGTCGATTATGTCGGCTTTTCGCCAAGCAGAAGTGGATATTTTCCTACTCGCCGACTGTGATACGGCGCATTATCTATTACGATTACCGAACCGGGCTCCACGCGCATCAATACGGACGAAAACCACTTTTCAAAAACTCCTAGATTCGAAAACGTTAAGACCACCAACCAAAAAACCACAGTTGCTATCTATGTGGTTATTAATCAGTCGATGACCCTTACCGGAAGGAGGCTTCAAACCAGTGGAAAACCGGTCAAGATATGCTTGAGGTGAACTTGATACATTTAAGTCCTGCATACTTTGGAGCGGGTGTGTCCCTCATTTAACCATGTTTCGTCAGTATAATATATTTTTTTACCTTTAAGTCTATGGTCATGTATTTCTTCTAAAAATTTTCTTCGCCACAACACTATCTCATTTTTTTCGATTAAAAACCTCTTGCGGTTTCTCTCTAAATACCGTAAGTTTAAATCGCGTAATGTTCGCTTTAAAACTCCAAAGGATATTTTGGGTAAAGATCCATCAGCATTTAATTCAGCTTTGATTTTATTTAGGGTTGGCATTTCGTTTCTGAAAAAATAAAACTGTGCACTTTCCGCCGAATTGCATATTTTATGTCATCATTTAGAATTACTTTTTTTCTACCTCTTGTTTCCTTTTTTTCCTTCTTTTTATCAACGTAGAGTGATCTGAAAACTGTCCGAGAAAACAATTTTGTTAAATTTCCGCACAATTTTGCTGCATCCTCCGCGCCTAAATCGGGATTTCGAGCGCGAATACTTTCATACACGGTTTTTTACCAATGCATGTTCGCCCACATTTAATTATCTTTTCACATTCCTTGAAATTTTAATTTATCTTTTAATTTGTAATTGAATATTTTCCATAATTTGTATATTTCTCCATCACCCACTTTCATTAGGATGTGTCCTTTTAGGGTCGGTCAAGTTTGCCCCCCGTATTAAACAAATTTCAAAAATTAATGATGCATAATTTTGCACACATTTTGCACATCGCAAATAAAATTTTGCACACCCACACAAGGAAAACTAGAGCTGTTTTTATACGGGGGGGCAAACTTGACC
>MU187100.1:0-79552 GCA_016904865.1 Pissodes strobi
ATGTTATTCGTAACCTGGTCAACCGTGCCCACTTTTCTTTCTGCATTCATATATAATCATTATGGCTTTATTCAAGGTTTATTAAAATATGGCAAAACATTTTACGCAACCGGGTTTTTGAAGTTAGGTAATGTGTCGTGATTTTCTATTGATAGATTTCGGATTAGGCACCTAGATACCGATTTAAGTAACTTAAAAACCGTGTTCGTTACGATCACGAACGATTAGATTACTGTAATGGTTTTTAAGTTTTGGCAAGCAGTAAAAAATAAGCTCGCTTTAAGAAGTGCAGTTTTGAAAGCCTAATATGATTTCATAAATCGTTCTGCATTTAACAGTTTTGGCTGGAGTATAAATATGAGGGTGAAATACCTATACGCTACGCGCCGAACATATTCATAAAACACGGATAATACGGAAACAATAATTCGTTTTATTTTAAGATTCCATTGATTCCAAACATAGGAACTTTGATTAAGGTACTTTATTTTTATTTCTTGTATTATGGATAAGAAAAATTGAAATGAAAAACAAACATTGGTTCTATTCAATCATATAATTATATTACCATTTTCTTAAAAATAGATTTTTTATATTACCACCGAAAAGTATTAGACGGCCTCGTTAAATTACGAACCATTTATTTAGACCGCGAACGTTTTATCGATATATCTTTCTTCACCTTCGCTGTGAGAATTTTACAGTCTGCATGTTACAAGTATGCATATGCGGAATTGTAAACTAACCTAACAGAGGGTGTGGCCGAGAAAATGTACGACTGCAGGTAAACTACCTTCCAAGTGAAGGTAACCAGCTTTTTAACGACATTATTTTATCACCATAAGTTAATCGATAATAGCTCGATGGAATTACTACACCGTCACCCCATCGAGAAGAGTGACTGTTATGAGAACATTCTCCATGGGAATGAGCGATAAATTATATATATTAACGAAAAATAGTAGACGTTTATTTATGCAAGCTCTAAAATCAATTTCTTTAAGAAATAATAAAATTGAAATTATGCAGAATTGATTTTTTTTTCACAACTAATGTTTCTCGCAGTAGTCTGAGGTAAAGTAGATGAAAGGTGTCTAATATTGGATATTTTTTCTTAAAATGTTTAAAAAAATAGCCCTATATTTGTGCTGGTTTAATGGTGATATAACTATGTATTATCAGTTAAGATGGATGGAAAAAGATTAAAAGTTTCTTTTAGGAAATAATTAAATATTTTTCCTAAATTGCCAATTTTGCCAATATACAGTGTGTCCAAAAAAGAATGCAACATATGGGAAATTTCTTTATTATTGGTTTCTTAGAAAGTTTTATTCTTGCTAAAATTTGGTGCTTCCTAAAACAATAAACCAGTATTTCAAATTTTATGTACTGCTTTTAGTGCGGGAACAAATGCCATCTCCCAGAATCGCGTCAAGGATAAAGTACCTTAACTTATAAAGATACAGCAAAATCTTATAAGGAAAAGTTCTTCCAGATTAAAAAGAAATAATCTAAATATAAAATTTGAGTTTAATTTCTTTTTTTTTTCTCGATTTTTTCGTGAACGTTACGCTACTGGTGAATGTTTTGTTCTTTTGTTATTAGTATATCTGCTATTTGTTTTTATTCCAAATGCACGGCCTACTCTTCAAGACCAAATATTTTATATGGCTTTTTAGGATACTTGGACATATTTTATTCATCGGGTGCAAACGATAAATAAATTATTAGTTGTTTTACATGAAATGAAAACAGTTAGGTCTATTCGTGATTTTGAGCCGAAAAAATTTGGGACCAAAAGTGTTTAAATGTGTTTGCAACAGACTGATAACTAAACTGGCTATTATCTCTGGAAAAACTGAAACATTATGCAACTATGTAACTAATTTCTATCTTAAATAAATTTTGAAGTTACTTGGCGAGTCACCTCTTTATATCCGTATCATTTTCCGAGTTTACATATGGGACTTTCTCTTCTGATACAGATGAACCCGAGGAAACAATAACTGTTTTTTTCTTCATTTAAAATGCGTAGTTTGTCTTAATTTTTTCGGATTGATGGTTATAGCATAACTATGTATCATCAGTTAACATAAACGGCAAAAGATTTAAAGTAAGTATATATTAGGAAATAATTAAATATTATTTAAAATTTTCGGATTTTGCCAATTTAGATAATAGTAGCCTAATATTGGCTAGGACATCCAGTTTATACAAAGCATATTGATAATTTCAGAATTTTTGAAGCAAAATCTAAAATGAATAAAAATGCCATTTGACAGCATAACATAAAAAGGGCGAAATCACCCAGCCACACAAAAGTCGTACATGTGATTTTTTATTTTTTTTTACCTTCAGCGCCAGCACATGCTTCATGGAACCATCTGTAACACTTACCACACTTTACCCATTTTCACCTTGCTTTGTTCGAAGAAAATGAGGCGATCCACTTCTTCCGAATTTACATACAGAACTTCCTCTTCTGAATCTGATGAATCCAAGGAAACAACACTGGTATTTATTTAGATGCCTAATTATTGTTCTTAAACTTTTCCATGGTTTTTGGACTTTGTGATTTTTCAAGGGCTGTATTGTAGAGAGAACCACTAAATAAGTCGGCGGCACCATTACCGTTTTACTCTTGAAAGACCAGATTGCACTGAAAATGATGTCAGCTGGTTTTACAAAAATTAATTTGGTTTTCTCTATTAACGAAAGGAATCGGGCGTTCTACTTTTGGTTTAATAGAAATAGTTTGTAAAACAATAACTTTTAGTTCGGGTTATAAGTATTCCAGTCTCAAGATTATTTTCTAATTTCTCATTGAATCAAAAATCATGGTCACGATAGATATTCCTATTTAAAGACAAAATATCACATGTTCGAAAACCGTTTACGGAATCTTTCATCGATGCACTTCTTAAATATGCTTTTCATAACAAACCTGCAATTGGTTAACCAGTTTTCAATTTCTTGACAATAATATGTTTTTTAAGGTCCCATAAAAGCCATGGATGATTGAACCTTGTGAGTTGAGGATGGAGGTAGGCATATTAAAATGATGTGATTTTCTTGAGCCTTCTTAATTTCATCCAAATTTCAGGCGTGTGTATACTGCCAATCTGGTATTAAAATAATAGGATCTTCGCGGGATGGCTTGGCGTGCATAGTAAAATGATCCATCCTTTGCTTAATAAATATGACTGAATTGAGCAGAAAGGATGACTTTTTCAATTGATACGGAGGCTCCATCCACAAGCTTTGCTTTAAAATTTTTCGTGGAAAAATCATCACCGCAAAGCATATTCTCGATCGAATTCAGATTTTAGATTCCACAGATTAGTATTACAAATATGAGCACGAAGTAAATCTAGATAGATTATTTAATTTTGTAATTTTTCAAAGCCCAATAAACAGTCGGATTTAATTAACACACTGTATAAAAAAGCCTCAATTAAAGTCAGAATGGCCAAACTTTTAAACGAAATAAAATATATTTTTTTATAAATATGTGCATAGGTACACGAAAACATGTATATACGAGTAGGTATGCAATAATATAAATATCACGATAAATATGCTTCAAAATATGGCAACCTTCATTTACATCCGCGTCTTATTGCTTGATTGACTAACTACCATCTATATTCAAATAAATTGATAAAAGAAGTGAAAGGTATCGAAAAAATAAGATTAACAACTTTAAAGAAATTATTCTTGTAATTAATATTTAGCTCACTACTCCTAAAAACGGAAAACCATACTTTGTTCCCTTGACGAGACCTGTGATAATTTTGCAAAAGTTGAGCATTGTTTTTTTTATATTTTTTTTCTCTGTATTTAACTACATACTACATACTATATAGTTGTAGATGACAAACACTTAAATTAAATTAGCACTTTATTACTATAAAACTTCATTTATCGTTAGTACTTAATATTTTTCAAGACGCGTTTATACCAAGTACAATAATATTTCACCAAAGTGTAGCTCTTATCATTAAAGACTAGTTAAATCTAAGTAGAGCAATATCCGTCGTACAAAAAGGAGGTGAAAGTATTTTCTTCCATTTTCTGCTATTTACAAGTTCCAGAAATGACAACAAGTATTTCCTGCTATTTTGTATGTTTTAATGTTGATATTGCATAGATAACCAGGTTTCAGAAATATTATAACGAGCATATTTTCCTTATTTGTTTATTTCTTCTTTATTAAATAGAATGTCAAAGTCCATTTTAATGTTATACTCGTATATACTTACAAGTCATCACACACCTATCTTTATCATTATTTAGTAATCTATCTTTACCTTTATTTAATAAATTTGAAAATAAATTAGATTTTTCAATTCAGAGAGATTTCAACTAAAGGATAAAGCCAATTCATATTTGCCACAATTGTTTCCATTGCACTATCCACTAGAAACAAATTATTTTTCTCTTTAATCAAATAAATCAAAGTTAATGCTGCGAATAGGCTTTTGTTGGTGTATATATAAAATATTTTCTTAAGAAATAATTATTAAAATTAACTGTATTATGCGATAACTACTATGGTTGTAGATTCCATTTAAAACGGTAGAATAGAAAATGTTTTTATCAAATTCCATATATAAACACTAATAGAAGGCTTAATCTGATTTAATTTGAGAACGTTAAGAAATGGTGATTTATTCTATTAATTAAAATCACTTTGGATTCCCGTGAAAATCCTTAAAGCGGTTTCATAACGATTTAGTACCAATTCCTACCAACTAAGCAAAACTTGTGACGGACTTGATGATGCTGTAATAGTATATTTCATTACCTGTCCGGAAATTAGGCTTTTCCGGTGCGCGCACGACAATTTCTGGTGTGCGGCGTAGCCGAACACGGGAAGTCTTGCAAGCACGGGAAAAGCTGTTTCTGGACGCGTAATGAACGAAATTTTTCATAATACCTCCCTGATATCAAAATATAAAATTATTATAATTTTATGTAGGTATCCAAAAATCATGTCAATGCATTTTGAATTAAAATGTAAGCAAACGTCGAACTTGAAAGACAAGCAAAACACAGGTATCTAATATTATTTATCAAGCGTTGGTTGGAAATGTGTTTGTCTGCTTTATTGTAATTGAATAGGCAGCTAGTTTTGATGTATTTGTGACAAGTAAAGTCAGAATGAATAAAAAAAAATTACTTAAAATTCGACTATTGACGCTAAAATGTACTAGATGGATTTTGTAGACTGCATCGCTGTATAATTTTAACCCAATTTATTATATGTTGTGCTTATTTTGTAACTAAATAGCTGCAAATTTAGCACTTGCGCCCGCACCCGAAAATTTTTCCCGTGCGGGAGCACCGGAAAGACTTACTTTATTTGCTCTACAGAGACGTCGAAAATTATAGATTTTAGACAGGTATTATGAAAAATCGTTTATTTTGACATAAAAAAAACATAAAAATTATTAAAATCATAAGAAACTGAGAAAACACACAGAAAAATGCATACGTCGAATATAAAATCAAGCCTGGAGCAGAAGTTGAAAAGTAGAGTTATAGTATTACGATTGGTGATATCTAATCAACTAATTTAAAAATGTTTTGAAAAATTAGGTGTAAATCCTCAACTATTGCGTCTTTATTATAAACCATTTTAAAATAAAATCGGTTTATGAATCGTATAAACATAGTAGTCGAATGTAATAATGATTGACAAGGAAAGCTGTAAAGCCTACTTTAAAACTTCTCTTTGAAAAAAAATGTACATATTATTATGAAGTAAGAGCGCAAAATATGAAGTTTTCGAAATACAGAAGTTCATTATATAATAATCCATTAATCTGTTAATATTCATTCACATAATTGTAAAATCGAATAGGTAAAATATCGATTCATAGGAATATAGATATTTTGAGTAATCGATTAATTGGTCGTGGAATTGATATTGTCGAATTTAAGTCCCATCCGGCAACTAGTCTCCAGATAGTTAACTACGATTATTCGAAGGACGCAACACCATATACCTACCGTATATTATTCAAAAAATCGTTGGGATTTATCTAATTATCTAAAAAAATAGGATCGTAACGTAACCGAAATCTTGTGGTTTTACTTGCCTCAGGGCGACTATATCCAAGCTCAGTTAAAAGTGTCAGCTGTACAACTGACAGTTAATCTATTTAATATTCTGTTTATTTTAAATGTTAACTGTCAGTTCCAAAATCTGAAAACTTGATCGGCAAATTTGAAGCCAAAGTTATTTGTGGTTGGGTATTTTAAATTTCCGGCCGTTTCTATCGTGTCAGTTTTGTTGTGAAGAGATAACTTTCAAAAAACCGTTGAGTTTATTTGTATCGTTTTTGGCTGGTTTGGAGCCGAAATTGAATGATTTCTGAAACAAAAACATTAAATGTGTTTGTGTCTTACTAGCACAAATCATTACTTTTATCGTCGATTGTAAAGAGTTTGATGTTTCATACGAACAACTTTTTAAAAAAATTCGTACGTATCATCAAAGCTGAACAAACCAACCGATGTCAGTGTAACCATAGTTTTCCATTGTACCGCTTTTCCATTTGATAAATTTTCGGGGGAAATCTTTCTTCGTATTCGTCTAAAACTGTAATTAAGTTTTCAGGAAAGAATTCCATATGCGGGTGGAGAAATTCCAGCTTAAGTGACATGTTGTAGCCTAATTCCTTGTAAGTACAATACTGGATTTCTTATTTGCTAGGAAGTTGCTATACATTTTTGATGGCAGTCCATGCCCTATTTTCATTTTCCAAAAGTGCAATTTCAAAATTGTCTTCCTTGAAAAGTTCTCGTATTTGTAGACGAACAAACATGCGTTCTTTAAGCTTTGCCCCGTTTATTCGTTAGAATTTGTCTTTCAAATAGGGAAATGCATTTTCTCCTCTATTAGGGGCTTTAGCAAATTTTGTCGTAAGCTCTGGTTTTATGTGCAGAGTAGGTAAATAGACTTTCTGCTACTCAACTAAAGGTTCATTAAGGACGTTTTTCAGACCGGGCCAATATTTGATGTAGCCACTCTACAAGTAGTGTACTGTAAGTAGTGCTACAACTTTTAAATAGGCAAACATATTCCATTTATGATCTTGGTACTTAATACTTTGACGCATGCTCTCGTATGTTTCAATGTTTCTATTATATTTACAGGATGACCCACAGAAACAGATGGTTGTTGATTTCCATTAAACAATAAAACTGCCTTTAGACTTGCCTTCGAAAAATCAATAAGCAGTCGCCACTCGGTAGGTTTATACGAAAGACCAAGTTCGTTCATTAAACCTTGAATGTCGTAATAGTAAACCAAGTCATTTTCCGTCGAAAAAAATTCTACCGGCCAATACTTCCTTTTCCGATACGTAGAAACTTCTTGTAGGAGATTCCATTGCTGCAGACCAGAACCAAGGAGCTGGGCTTTCCTTTTGTGAAGATCCAAATCGCGAATAACATCGTGGAGTTCTTCCCGATATATAAAATGGGGCTGGTTGCTGCTACTACATTCGTAGTCGTCTTCCTCCTAAAGGCGTGTATTTTATTTTGGTGTAAAATATTTAGTTCATCCGATTCCGAGTCAATTTTTTGCTTTTCTGGAGGCTTAGGAGCAGGCATGTTTGAAACATCATGAGGTACAGATCTAATGGTCGAGAGAATATTAGGATATTCAATTTTATGTTTGCTTCTACAGGAAGAACCCTGATTTTTATTAAGCAAAAATAGCAATGCTTCTGATGTTCCCGCCAAATCATTGGTTTTCTAAATTTCATAGCCTTGTGAGTACCATTGAACCAGCTCTTATTACAAGAAATTTTGGGAGCCTTTATTTTGATTTCTAACTTTGCAGCCAAAATATACCTAACTCCTAAGCTTTCCTTACAAGTGGTCCTAAAGTCTCTCGTTGGGCTTTCACAGACAGAAATTGTTCGGTTTGGTGACACAGGATCGCAGCGACAACGTTTATGCCCAGTCAAAATAATAGTAGAACTAGTTAATGGCTGTGTGAAGCGTTATATAGCAGAGAGGAAAACTTTATATGATAGGCAATGCAACATTTTCACTAAAATCAGTGTATTGGGCTTCCATTGCCTTTAGTTTTTATTACAACGTTTCAATTAACTTGTGCCTTCAATCGTTATCAAGTGAATATTGACAAAACTTCTTTAACTACGAGGATCGCAACGACATCGTTTATGCCCAGTCAAATACTAGTAGAACTAGTTAATGGCTGTGTGCACGCGTTATATAGCGGAGAGAAAAACTTTGTATTTCGTGCATAAAATTATGTTAACATTTTATGTAGGAGGGCGCTTTCGGCCCAAGGCCAGCATCAGTACTACCTTCAAGTAAGGCAAACCTGCCAGGCAAAGTGGAAATTTTACTTATGATTTTTTGAATACCCAATATTATTTAGTAAGAATTTCTTTGAATTAAAATTATGGGAATTAAAACTGAAGAAGTTTAGTTAGGTTAGGTTATTTACTCGGCAGGTAATAAATAGCACGGGAAGCACAACAAAGAAGACCAGTCAATGTACACACTTAGTAAACACATTTAAAAATTAACGAATATAGTTTAGAAATGGGGATGGCTTCTATTTTCCATTAGGGAGAACATGTGTTAATTCACCTCATATTAAGGTTAAAAGTTCAGACAAAATCTTATCTAAGGACATACGTTTAACATGAAAATTTTTGATGAAAAATCGACTTGCATGGCGCTGTGCGCTTGTTTACACAAGTAGAAGCTATACAAATAACACATTCGTTTGGCAGGAATGATTTTGATGCAGACCAGTAGTATTAGAAGATTCCTTATTATCTATTTGTGTCATTGGTCAATTGGTCATAGAAGAACGTAAATTGCCATGTGGTTCTTACATGTGCTTTTCTTCCAATTATAAATTTTATTTTAGATATGACGACATATAAGAGATACCTAACTATTCAAACGGTCAGGATGCTTTTATTTTAATAAAACTCGTTTTAATTTTAAATATTTACAAAGGCAATAATTTGCACTCAAAACGTAAAGCTTAAAGAATCATTTATTCAGCTGCAAAACACTTCAGTTTTTGGTGTAAATGGCCTTTTGAAAATGGCGAGAGTGCGAAGCAGAATTTAAATAGGTATGAATACATTTTAACAGGTCAAACGAGTTTGACTGTAGTATGCCAACTTTTACTTTCAAATTATTATGTTTAAAGGTTTCTTAGTGCGAAAATACGACAACACAATACTACGGAGATCAGCTCAAATTTCAATAACTTAGTTTTTAATTGGTCGCAGGTTTTGTACGCAACTTGATTACTAGAGGAGGGGGTAAAATAAGCATTCAAAAAACCAATAATGTTAAAATAATTAATCAGTAAACCAAACTTTATTTGATAAAATTAATGTGCCCCTTATTTACCTAAATAGGAAACGAAACCCCTAAATGAATAGGTACAAGATTTAGAATGCTGAGTACTAAATTCCTAATACTCGTTGCATTTACCCGCATTGCAAGTTATTTTACTATTAATTCAGTAATATTACGATTTATATCGGACAAAATTCAGAAAGTTTTGAAAATTGGTAGGAATGATAAGGATGACATAAGAAATACTAAACTGGAAAGTTCCCACCCCTAAATAGAGTGCATCATCCCCTAGGACGTCGTTTTCACCCCATTTTTCAAGTTTTCTAGATTATCTCGAGAACGGTGCACTTTTTGATAAAAAAACATTCCTCATAAAATTTTCTACAAAAAATGTTCCTATAATTTTTTTCCTAAAATTAATAATAATGTGAGAAATAAGGCATACATAAGGGTTACTTCCAGTTGCACAGTAAATGCAATCTAATATAATTATAATTAAAATAAATTTACCACTTTTACTCTCTTAATCCTATAAAATCTCTCGATTTTTAAAGAGGAAGTAATATTCTATAGGGATCGTACTTGTTTCCACACCAACTCAGAGGTAACGTAATTGGCGCGTTTTTTTTTACGTGGTGTCCCCAGTAGGCCTAATCCACTAATTCTTAGAAGACTATGTTAATTTTCGCCGTCTTCCATAGATTCGACGACCATGCATGCTTGTCCATGACAATGGACAATGAAGCAATGTAAGCCTGCTCTTCTGCATCTGCACCTGTGTTCCCATCCTATTTTACACGAACGCGAAATCAGTGTTAAAACAGATCCGGGAGCTTATTTACCAAACAATGAGACATTTTAGGGAAAATTATTATTGAACCTTTTTTATAGAGAATTCTATGAGGAACAACTTTATATGTAAGTACTTTTACCTGCACTGTTTCGTAGATATTACGAGAAAAAAATAAAATATGGATGGAAACAATGTTGTAAGGGATGTTAGGGGTGGGAACTTTTTAGTTTACTAATATTTATGCTATCCTTAAAATTTCTACCAATTTTTAAAACTTTCTGAATTTTGTCAGATATATTACAATTTTTACTGTAATATCACTGAATTATATGTATTCGTCCTTAACATGAATTAGATGCTCTTTTCATTTTCATGTTAGTTTCAAATATTCATCTACTATGCATTGTTTTTAATTGAAATTAATTTATTTCAAAATTTTATATTTGCAAAATGCTTTTGCAAGCTAAAGGCAATTTTCATTAAGAAAAATGTATTGCAGATATCATAAAAAGTTAATCGATATCTTCACTAGAAAAACAGGAAGCAATCTTTTCATAAAAAAAATTAAACGATATTAGTTTTAGTTAAAATTAATATGTGCATATTTTTCAATATAAATAAATTTATAATTATTTTTCCATCAAATGATTTAATTATGTAAAATATGTCAATAGTATCTAAGTAGAAAAATAATGTCCATTTTTAAGGTTGTTTTAAAAAAGATATGTATTAAAATATAGTATGTAATCATCTTGAACTCAAGACTTAATTTATGGGTCGAAATTTATTTAAGGATCATAAAGATAGACATAAATATTTTCACGTTTCATTAAAATCTGAATTATTCCAATCCACCTACTGCAACGAAAATGAGTGCTGCTACAATTTCATAATACCTCAAAGAACTAGTTTTTATTTGACGTACAAATATATTTATTATTAATATTTTACTTAATTTTTTCAATATGTTTAAGCATTTTTAAAATAATCCAATTTCCTAACTAGGTTATTTTGTGTCCTTCATTTTTTCTTGAATTGTTTGTTTTATTATTTTAAATTGTATATGTAATTTTTTATTTTAGGTAGATAATATTAGATAATTAATGTTTGTTGAAAGGTGGTAGGCAACGTAACAGCAGTATATTGGACTTCCATCGCCTTAAGTTATAATCACGTTTCAATTAACTTGTGCCATCAACCGTTATCAAGTGAATACTGGCAAAACTTCTTTAACTACGAGCTTATATCTAAAAAAAATGCACTGAACCATGAAAATGTTGGCCTTGTTAGTTTATGACCTTTTATGGTACTTCAAATAGTTTGTCAAATCATATTAATTTCTACTGATGGGCTAATAAGCACTCCCTCATTCTGCTCCATGAACCTTGAACTATCCTATACCAGTATGGTCGCTTCTAAACACTGAAATCTATGTTGCTTAGGCCAAACATGTTGTGCTATTCTGGATTTTGATGTTTCGCCTCTGGGTGTTGATTTTGTGTTATTTCCTTTGTGTGAGTCCCTTAAGAGTGATTTAAAACGAAGTTTAGATAATTGACCTGTGCGCATTCGTTTCCTAATATACTGTTGTTGTTATTTGCCATTTTCTTCTTCCGACCAATACATCAGGAATCGTGGTTTATCTTCGTACCCTTCTCCAGTATATATTTGATGGTTCGCCTTAAGGTGTTAAGTTTGTTAATAAACTGGTCAAGATACTCTTTCATATGGTTTCAGATTCCAGATGATAAATACATCGTCAACATGCTTTAATGACCATTTCATCTCATGCTTGGTGGTTTTAATTGCTTCGCTTTCAAACCAGTTTATATAGATATTGGCAATTGCAGGTGAAAGTGATGATGATGAAGTGATAGGTAGCTCATCTTCCTGAGATAAAAATATATCCTTTTCTTGAAAGTAGAAATGATTCAAGCAAAATTTTGGTACTTCCATTATGCCATCGGCTGGCAGTGTTGTTCTTTCGTTTAATGCAATGCCCTCTTCCAAATTGGTCCTAATTATCCTTAAGAACTCCTTTATTGGAACGTTTGTGTATAGGTTTTCAAAACTAACAAAACAGGAGGGAGTAATTTTGCAATATCCTACGTTTAGAGTTCTTAAACTGGCAATAGGTCTAAGGGGCGTTTCAGGCTTTTAGATTTTTGGCAACCATAAAGATGTGGTGGGTGGCTTCCTGTGGTGTGGAGTCAATTTGGTTCTTAGCCTATCCTCGAGATATCCCTTATATTTTCGTAGGGTGTAGTAAACTTTCCGTTCTATTCATGCTGCAGAATTTTGTTTATTCGGTAGTAGTTTCCTTTCGTAAGTCTATCTTCTATATTCGTAGACGTCTATGACAACGGCGGCATTTGTTTTGTCTGCTGGTAAATCTTGATTAAATCGTTTTCTCGTGGTTCCTTCAGAGCAACTTCTTCTTTAGAGAAGTTCTTGGTGTGTTTCTCCTCTTTTTCAATTCAGTTCGAACTTTGCATTTTGACTCCTCTGCTAAGGTTGCAAATATCTACATGAACTGGTTTGAAAGTGAAGCTATTAAAACCACCATGCATAAGTCGAAGTCGTGATTACCTCAATTCATCACCTGGAACCGAATAAATAACATCTGGACCAGTTTCTTATGCACTTTAATACCTTAAGGCTTTTTCCAAGTTGGTCCTAATTATCCTTAAGAACTCCTCTACTGGAGTGTTTGTGTATAGGTTTTCAACGTCAAAACTAACAAAACGGTCTACTGGCTGAAGATTGACTATTCCTATTAGTGCTACAAAATGTTTGGTATATTTCACATATGATGTGGTGCCGGTTTGAAAAGAGCTAGGTAGTACCACTTAGCATCAATGATATTACAGCGAATGGGTGTCCAGACAGGTTAATACAGAAAGGGCAAAGAAATATGAGCAACACGCACCCACCTACCCAACAACAAGAATAGATGATGCTCAGGATCCTATTATGTCAAATGACTCTCAGAGAGGATACAAATACTTGGTTGCACATAGAACTGAATTGAAGTAAGCAGCTATTCAAGAACCGTGTCAATCAACATCTTTGCACACACGCCGCTCGTCAAGTGCCCATATCTCCCTTTAGTATGTGTGCCACTGCCATAAAGAAATTGTCATGTAACGTTAATATTCTACTTACCTTTCCAAAATATTTCTTATAGGCCCACCAAAAATATCCTAGCAACTGGAAACAAGGAAATAAAAATCCTAACTATTATTCTTCAAGTTCATTTCCTGGCGTATTTAGCTTTAGTTTTAGTCACCTGGACCAGATCTTCTAAACATCATCTTTAGTCACCTGGACAAATAATCTTCTAAGCACTTTGCGTAATATGACCATGGTCAAACCATGATACGCTCGAGAAGCCTGGAACTTAACAAATTTACTATAACGATTCTACAGCATAGCAACAAAATGCGAGTTTTTAGAAATCTAGCGGCCTAAAAATTCGCTAAGAATCTCATTAATATTTGGTTATAGTGGGCTCTGTTCTCGTTATTATACCTGATAAAAATATAGAGCTAAGGCTGATTAAATTCTAAGACAGGAAATCTTAAATTGCCTCCAGAGTTTCAGTGAGACGCTTTCCAAATAGCGCAGCGTATAGAATATCAAGTATGGTTGTATTACATTTTTTCGCTATTGACATGATATTGTTTATACATTTTGGAGTGTTTCAGTAGTTTTTAGAATTACATTTCCGTGATTAAATCTACATTGTTTATATTACGTCTATTTCAGAATTTGATTTAATATTTGCATAAACTATGTTAGATTGCCGAAATCAGTCAAGGAACCGTTTGGTATATATAGTTTGTTGATTTCAGTGATTGATAGGAGCGCGTTAAATTTTATTGATGTCTTAATAATCGATATGAATTTGTTGACTGACGGTAATGAATTCCTTTCGTTTCGTCCATCCTATTGTTCACGTCAGTTTAATTCTTCATAGGAATCGAACAAGTGGCTACATCCATTATGATTTCTTGAAAGCATTGTTGCCAATTTTCACAGAATTTCTTTAACTTAATTTATTCCATTAAATACTTTATTAGCTAGCTTCAATGATACCTATCTTAATTAGTATACATATTGGCGATTTATTTGTCACCAGTGTCATATCGAAGTTTGATGTCTAATCAAAGGACTCCTAAAGTAGAAATCCAAATACTTTGGTATATTTCAATTGGAATGCATTTCGTATATTTATGTCGACATCAAGAACCATCAATAATGTATTGGTGTCATAACGCTTGCGATGAATCCAGCAAGAATAACTAAACGCGAGGATGATCGCATACAAAATGTTGTCGCCTCTGTCTATTAAAGAATCAATTATTTTTTATTTAATTTTTCTTAACGTATAGTCACATAATAGAAATATTTACGTACAATTTGTATTCGTATTTCTTAATTCATATTAGTATATATATAGGTATTAGTATTTCTTTATTGATTAGAATAATTGAAATAGTAGGGGAGAGTTGGTCAAAATAACGGGATAGTTAGCATTGTATGTTCCATAATTTCTTGATAAAGGTAATGCAAACAACAATATTTTACCTCTAGTTTTAGTTGTTGTTACCCTCTGAACTGCACCAGACTACTCAAAATTTTGAACATTATTATAAATACTTATTAATTTTTTTAAATGTCTAAAATGTGAAGTTTTGGTCACCTAGTCAGGTAAAACAGGATAGTTGTAATAGTTTAAGAATTCATAACACTACGAAATAAAAGTCAAAAAATTAAAATTGAAACATGAAAAAGCGACATACATATTTGAAAAATGACAATTTACCGGCAAAAATCACAGGAATATTCCTCGTTGTTGTCGCGAAAACTTCCTGTGCCCAACCTTGACAATGCTAATACTTTATCCAGTAGTCTTCAAACTTCTAACTTGAATAAAGTTCTGTACAATACATACAATTTGCATAATTATAGAGATGTTTCAAGTTCCTTTTGGTAAGGAGTTGAAGTAAGTATTCTTTTGTCGATGGCCTTACATTTCTTTCGGCATAAGGAAGCGGTACAACTTGTTCCGGTGTAACCGCAAAATGTTTAAAGCTATATGAATATGAAGGCATTTTGATATAATTTCTTAGAGGAGGAGGTTCACGATTATTCTATAATGAATCTGCACAATTAATTTCTTCACCTGTTGATGTGACACTAGTGGCGTAAGGGGCTTTAATAGCGATGGTAGTGTTCTTGGCGGTGAAATAGGTCTTGGTGGTGTTCTTGGCTGAGAGTGCGACACTTGTCATAAATTCATATTTTCCTCAACTTGACCGGCCTGATTATCCATATTATAGGCTTACTTGTAGTTTCAGCTGGTTCAAACATCCAGTCCTTTCTAAATCCATGAACTGCTTTCACATATGCATTGCCAAACAGCTTGCCTATTTGGAATATAGTAATAGGATGCCCTGGATGTTGTTGCATCCATTTTTGCACTTTGCACTTCTGAAGTGTAATCTGTGATGAGTGGTGCCATAAAATTTTCGTCCACTAGTTACAGGCGATGCGCTTTGTGCGTTGGAAAGCACAACAGTACAACGCCTTTGCCTCCAGCTCTTTCGATCACTTCTAGCATCATCAAAAGATGATTAAAACTAAACTTACAGTCAACCTAACTCTATTTTATACTAACTACTTGCTTAATCAAGCGACACCAAAAAGAACCAATCTTGGAATCCTACTACTCACGCTCGATCAACCAATACATTGGATTATACGGAATAGGCTCTAGTTCTATTTAAACTATTCTTACATTTAAAAATTTTCATACTTTCGTATGAGTCTAATAACCTCCCATAGGATATATTATGAATTAATTTTAAAATGTTAATTGTTATTTTCAAAAGCATTCTCGGCAACACTTGATTCTTCTGTTTTGCCATAATGTTGTTTGAATCTCGTTTGTATATTGTGGATAAAACTGTGTTGTAGTGCATTTTGCTGAAGGTTCCAAACTCCAACTTACTATATATTCCCATCAGTATGAACCGAATGTTCGTCTAGGACTAAAGAGACGGGAGGTTTGTTAGATGGTTTAGGAAAATCAAGAAACTTATTAAACCAATTGAAAATATTTCTTTTTGCATATATCCTGTTGAGTGGTATTACTGAGCTGTACTTCCGGGTAGGGCATCATCCAAGAGATTCGGATTTGTCATAGACCTAGGGGAAACGAAGGACTCAGGAGAAATTTCAACCGTAACGAAGAGGCCACGATCTGCCGAGGATAAACAGCCAATCTGCTTTTTTCCATGCAGAGATAAGCAATTAGAAGATTTTCTTGGAACTTATTATTCCCGTCACGTCGAAGTTTTGTAAATAGGATCAGCAGATATTTTATATTTTTGAAATATATCGGCAAGCAATGTAAAAAGCTTTTTCACGGCAAGCATATTAAAGGCTATGGCTCTAGCAAATGATGCAGGTTTGGGTGTTCAAAGTATAATATGCGGATATAAGTTTAAGAAACCGTATAACCAAGTTTTACCGACCCTTTTCTTATCCTCATTTACTTGATTAGCTAGGCCATTGCGATATGCCAACTGAAAAGTCAAGTCATTTAATGTCAACTAAATAATCGAGATTCCATAGTTAAAAAAGGGGCCAACTCTTCTTCTTCAGGAAAAACTGGTTTGTGATGCCTTAGCCCTTTTTTGTTGGATTTTCCATATCGAGAATACCCTCTTTACCTTTTTCCACAATTGTGCGAGGTACCCCTTATTATTTGGAAGCTTTGAGATACCACATTCTCCCTTTCAGTACTTCTTTCACAGCCTGACAAATTTTATCCATCTCAAGCCTGCCTATTAGTTTTCTTTTTGTACTTTTCAAATGTAATCTATCCCAGAGAAGAAATAAAAAATTAAAATCATAACTAAATAACTGGAACTGGTAGTATCCCGTTTTATCTAATCGTTGTGTATCCCATTTTGATCGACAACATATTGAAACATTTTTAATAACAGAATTAAAATTTACTAAAACAATTTTAACTAAATACAGGTAATCCTTATTACATTTATAAAATGTACTCACTCGTACTGATTTTGTTCCTTAAACTAAATAAATAGATAAAACACGACTAAACAATATAGTCGAACCCTACTTTCTCAAACCTTTGACTGTCGAACAGAACCGAATAAAACTAAAAGATAGTTAATTAAAATTATCCATCCGTTTAGTAGATGGCATTACTTGTTGTCAATTAATTGCTGATATCAGGTTTTTTTTTTCGACCATCCCGTTTTGTCCAACTCTCCCCTGCAAATGGTTAATGAAAATAATAAAGGACAAAATGTAGGTCTCATTGATCAGTATTAATTTAGTCAAAAGCTATACCTCAAATATATCAAAACTCGCTAGAAATATACCTTTTAGCTTGCTTTTTTGTGCTTTTTCTTGTTTCTGCCTAAAAATACTCATCCAAAAATCTTTTTAATTGGCAAGCATAATTTTATATTTATAGCATTCCCTGTACAGGGAGCTCTCACATATTTTTAATAGATAGATTTGTGATCGAAATGTTATGGAATATATTATTTATTCTGTAATGTTATTTTTATTAAAATATTGTCATGAATCCGCAACTTAAATTATTAGTTCAATAAGCTTCGTGACTATAAGAGAAAAATATATCAGAGCAACCAAAGAGAAAAATATTTGAAAGTAAAGATGAGATTTAAAGGAAAACAAGAACCACAGAAAGGTCTTTAAGATTAAGAAATTAGAAAGTAAGCAGAACCGGACAGTTAGGAGCAGTAGTAGCAGTAGTAGTATCCAGTCCCGTTCGAGTATCTAGCAAAAACAAATTAAGATTACACCTAAAGTAAATAGATGTGGCGTTGAAGAAAATTGCATGTGAAGAAACAAGAAAATCGTAAGATGGCAGATTATCCGCTGCCATAGGTATATTTATTCATTGACAGTATAGCAGACTTAATCTGTCACGTTACTGAAATCTGCTGCTTCAAGCCAAGGGGTAAAAAATTAGCACAGGTAAGTATCTGGTCCCCTGCCCAAGCGTATAGAAAGTGGTATAATAGCAATTGAAAATATCAGCTGTGGAAATTTAGGTCACTCGCAAACTTATTGACAAGTAGATACTCAACAATAAAAGCCAGAAAAATATTTATGTAGTAAAAGCCAGTTTTGAATTTTTTTCGTATTGCAACCTGCAATAACAAGATAATTCAGGATGTAACCTGACTTTTTGAGAGTTTTGTTAGTTAAATTTAGTGCTTAATCGTTATTTTATTAATAAATCTTCTATGGTATTTTTCTTACATTTTTGTCTCATCATGTATACCTAGTTGAAATTTCTGAAACTTCTAAAAATATTGTTCAATTTTTCAGTTTAAGAAAATCAAAAATAAGTCTGAATTCCAACGTCTCCTTCAAGTCACTAAAATGGCATATTTATTATAAACACTTTGAAGGCAATATGTATGTGAAACAAATTATTTCTACACAAAATGGGAAATACAGAATGATCTTCGAAATAATGTCACATTTCAACCTTTGAAAATATTTTGAATATAAAATATCTTGACGTTAATATACAAGAGCAAGTTCTTAACCTTCGGAATAATAGGAAGATATAATTTTATTTTTATTATGTCAATAATACGTATTTAATTATTACAACACAGAATGTATATGCCACGTTTATTAACAATTCATAACAGGATTTTTCCATTGAAGTCAGGTTTCGGGAAAGTAATGGTTATTTTAAGATCAGGTGACCTAAAAATATATGTAATAAATTTTGGCTCTTTGGCTTGAAACAGCAGGTTTCAGTCACGTGACTGATAAAGTCTACTGTTCTGTCAATGAATAAATATTTGTTGACATAATAAAATAATAAAATTACATCTTCCTAAAGTCCTCGAGGTTAACAACATTCCATCACAACGCCAATATTTTAATAATACAAAATATGTTCAATATTATGTGATTAATTATTTCGTAAATAATTCTATATTCTTTTTCTATTTTTGCGGAAGTAAACTTCAAAGTACCTATGCCCTTTGACTTAAGAGTGAAACGTTATTATTTTATAATATTTTGAACTTGTAAATGAAGTAATATTTTTTTTATTAACTGATAATTTTTTTGCCAAGAGTATATTTTTGGTGTTTTAATACTTTTTAAATGATTCGAGTATACTCGTATATACACGACCCGTTATACTCTCAGAGCAAAGCAAATTACAATCGAAAATTATTATTCCACAGATGCTAACTCCGGTTTGGAGGAAGCCCATACTTTTACGAGTGCTGATGTAAATAATTCAGAGGTTCTGGAGTTAGACTATTCTATTCTATTCTACCTGGGCTTCTTTTACCGGCACTTTTACTTGTAAGGGATGTTACTTCTTGCCTCTCGTAATGTGTCGTAAATACTGTAGTTTCCGTTCTTTCAACAAATTCAGATGATAACTATAATTTAGAATTTAGGCCTCTTTTTTATTATTCTCAATACTTCTAAATTTGTTATTTAATCGGTTCATGGTGTATCTTTAATATCTTTATGTACAGCTACATTTCGAAGCTTCCAACCTTCTCGTATTTGCCTTCAGCCGCAGATCCTGAACTCTATGAGGATTGGGGTCGTTCTAAGAATTATGTGTGACCTTAGTAGGGTTGTCACCGTTCGGGGCCCACACTTTTTAAAAATTTTACTACATTCACATAGTTTGCACAAAAAATAAAACAATCCCTTTAAAATTGTAAAGTATATATCACTTACATAGAACATAGCACATATATTTTTAAGACTTCCTTACACACAAAAAGCTTTTTCGAACTTCCGGGACTGAAATAATTACTTCACTACCTTGTGACAGGGACTAAAGCGTCACTTTTTGTCCCTCCGGAACTAAATATTGACGGAAATCCCGGAAGGATTAAATTACAAATACTGACTGAGATTTTGACACTAGTAATGACAAATGTTTCAAAATTATTCTTGTCACAATGCAACGTTACTACGGTAACTTGTCAAGCAGTGACTTCTCGAAAAAACGCGGCCGCCCTGGCGTGCGCCTCGCTGTATGTGTAATAATTATGTTTCTGTAAAGGTTTCTATGTGCTTTTTTATACGTTTCAATTTCGGAAGTACGAAAAATATCGTATACACCTTGCGACTGAAGTAGTAGTCTTAATCCCTCAGGTAAATTATGACCCTCCCTACGGTCGGGCCATAAACTTTACCTTCGGGATTAAAAGTATTACTTCAGTCCCGCGGTATATAATATACTATTATTGTGTTAGGTATAAATATACAAAAATTTACAAAAAATAGTGAATATAATTAAATTTAATTTTAATTTGTATTGTTGGTTTCTTTTAGTATAACGAGCAATTCGTTTTCGTCTTATTTTTTTTTAAATTTAGTACATGAAAAATTAAAAGTATACTTTTTCTTTCTATTTCTCTCATAGTCTGAAATATCCGAATATGCTATATGTTATTATTAGCATTAAGGAATGACTGAAACACATAAAATGTCAGGCATAAAAACAAAAAAGAAAAATAACACTAAATTGTAAAAATACGACATTAAACAGTAACTATAAATAGTTAAATAAATAGGTAAGAGTATAAAGATAATAATATTAGTCATGAAAAAATTTAAATCTGCTTATCACCGTTACCACTCTCATTAGTTTTGCTACAAAAGCAGAGAACCTGTAGAAATTAAAGAGCAGACAGAACGTGCGTGAATGACATCATATTTTTACAATTCTCTGACTCCGCGCTTGTTGCTTTCTTCAATGTCTACGCGTCCATCTGGTAAAACGATATTGACAACAGACAACATATGGCATGCTGTCAATCCTATATGCAGTTCCAGGCTTAGATTTTTTCCACAGAATACTTCCCTTATCTTTATGATAATGTTTTTCCTGCTTTCCTTACCCTAGTTTTTGTTTCAACTGAGTATTCGTTGCTTTTGTTATAACTGTTTTTATAAATAATTATATTGTGAACATAGATATTTTTATTTGTTATGTATTGATTTGTTTATTAACATTCATTTGTTTCATTTTATATTTACTATTTAAAAAATTATTAATATTGCGGGAATTATTGGACATTGTCAAATGTCGTACATCGTCATATCTCGACCATATTTTTAGACCAGCCAGAAACAGATAACTCGCCAGAATAATTGCCAACTTTGAGAGAACTGATAGGGAAGAAGAAGAAATTATACTTTGGGAACTGGGAAGAACTGAAGTAATGCTCGTAGCCGTAACTAGCAGACGTGTTGGTCCTAACGCGTCAACTATTTACGAGCTTTTTATTGAATAATCGGTAATTTATATACAATAAAACTTTCTAATATCAAAAAACATTATGCAGAAATATTTTACATGTATTAGGAAATAAAGTAATTATTGATGTGGTTTTACAGCCAACCAAAATTACGCTCGTCTACCAGAGTATTTACGAATATGTCCCAGAGACAATATGCAACATTGACACTTTGACAAAAACTATTATTTGAATGGAACGAAGTAAATGGGATTAAAAACTTTCACACAAACCCTATGACAAAATTATTGGTTGACATCCCCACCCCTAATTTTATAAAATGATTACATAATGGTAATAAAATATCGTTGGATTTTTCACTATTATTATACCTTTCAAACATGCCTTTGTTTAACATTTTATGCTTTATTAAATTATGCTTTCGGCTTTATTGCATTTAAAGAATAATTTTTCAATGTGATGCCTAGATTCTAGAGCACTAAAACAAATAAAGAAATTTTACAAAATTCTATATCCATGTTTGTACTCGTTATGAGAAAAAATGTTATTCATATTTTGGTATTTGGTGAATTGAAGGGATAGAAGAGTAGTTTTAAAAATCTTTCCACGGCTCATACCGTATACTATGTTCCTTCATATCTTAAATATATTTGAGATAACAATTAATATTCTTTAATCTTTAGAATGTTTATGCAAGATCTAAGCTTAGAATAGCTATTGGTATCATTAGGGAGGAAAGTAGATCTTTGTCTGAGTCTCTGAGTGTAAATTTGTTGCCCAGGATGGATAGCGAGCCTCATAATATACCAGAAACGGGGTACTCTCCTCACGTGTTACACATATGTTACATTTTTTCTATTGCCTTTAATAACGCAAACGTTTAAAAAATACATGAGCGTGAAAAAATGCAAGGCTATTCATGTAAACCATGATGACTACAACTTCTAATATATTTTTAGTAAGTAAACAACAAAATTAAAGATAATCACTTCTTAATATAATATAATATCTATGCAATTTTCGTTCAAATAGATATATTATTTATTAGAGGTTTTGGAACCCATGAAATCAAGTCAACTACATATTGAGTAATTATAGGTTTGTTCTAGCAGCGATTTCAAACGGTTTCAAACCGTACGGAGTTTGCGCATAGCCATATAAGCGACGCTTATATCGTTATGCGCAAACTCCGGACGGTTTGAAACCGTTTGAAATCGCTGCTAGAACAGACCTATTATCTCTCACGCCAGTAAAATTGATGCTATTAATTTATTTTTATTTTTTGGTGTGATAGAATCTAAACGGTTAACATTTTTGTAGTTTAGAAGCAATTTATAAACATAAAATAAATCTGTTTGTATGGTAAGGGGCGAATCATGCATGTGAGGCATGTACCGGGAGTCGAAAATAAGACGAATTCTACTCTGTAATCTTTCTAAGAACGTATGGGTAACTTTTCGCCGGCAAGACAGATGATCCAGTTTCCCGTGATGCAGTTTCCGCTAAGACGAAAATAATATCTCTCGTCGCATATTCTTGTTCTGTACAGGCTGATGTTTGATCACAACTCACACCGGTTTATAGCTCCCATACATTTGTTATAAAAATGTACACTATAGGTTGGGCAGGGGCAGGGTAATACTTCCTTTTCCGTTCTGTTATATCTTCATAGGTTTTGGGCTAGGTTTCCCAGGACATTGTGGGAAGCTATACGGACCACATTGCCATATTGTCGCGATTAGTTATCCGTGATGCCACGCCTTGGATGGACTGCAAGTTATATAGCTCAGATTATGGATCGATCTACGTTAGGTGAAAAGACATAATAAAGAAGACACTTCGGTAAAACAATAACAACGTCTATTGGGCAAAGAATTAATGACAAGACAATAACAACGTCTACTAGTCAAAGACTTAATGAGTTTACAGTACATCCGATTACTAAATCACGCACGGTTCGGTTGAGGTATGGTTTGACTGGTTTATAGATCCTAGTCACTGCATTATAATAAAGTTTTCAAGGGCTGTATTGTGCTTTAAATTATGGTTAGGTTTGGTTATTTCATGACATGATTATTTAAGGTTCTTGGTTTTCTTAATTTCATTCTGCACTGTAAGGCACTATAATTGTTTAACTTTAAAAGTCACTTGATTTAGAATTTTGACAGATCTATCGTAGCTTTGACTTTAGTACCTTTTAGACAGCTATCCCCCAAGAAATAGGTTCCTGTGAACTGAATTTACTGATATGATTAGAGCTCCTACTACGTCCCTGTGGACTGCAGTAGGTGAGCGGAATAGATGAGCGACAAAACCCTCCCAGACTGATGGCCCGCTTGACTATTCATATCATAAAATTTGCTAACCATTGCAAATTTAAGGTTTATACTTGCCTGCGCTGTCCGCTCGCGTTGTTTATAGTTTATGTTGAATGTTTACATAATATTTTTCAAGTTCAAACTTAGGACAGGGTGGTAATTAATTAGTTATTCAATTGTTTCCAGTAGTTTACAATATTATATTGCAAAGACAATGCTCTTATGGATCGATCCAGTTTACATAACCACCATTGGTAGAGCTATCATAGTTTGTAACCAAATCTCCCTTGTATGGAACCATATATTCTTCTACGTTTTGGTTCTCAGCTAGAAAATGTAATGAACTTTTTATTTATTGCATAAAACGATGACCGAGCTTTAGCTAATTTACCATTGCCATAATTGTCATTAGTACAACAATGGAGATATCACATAATAAAGTAAAATTTGTTTCTTGACCTAGTGCTCGAAACTAGTTCATTGTGAACATCAGCTATAGTTTCCCAATACATCCTTCTCCTTGGTAGAGGCACGTAACTACCGAGTAATATGAAAAAAAAGTTTTTATTTCATCTATGGTTATATCGCCATTCTTGTTCTTTTTAGATGCATTAAGATAGTATATTGAACAAACATTCCAGCAAATTTGATCGAAAAAATCGTAAAAAAGATTTACGTTCGTAACGTTCGTTCCCGCCACCTTAATCAGTTTGTCTCTATCGTTTTTTTTTCTGTATTCCTCTCCAAATTTCTGTCTCATCTTCTGTGCTCATTCCTTCACCGCAACATATAGATATAATAGTATTGTGATCTACTAAAATGCATAACCCTGTCCTGAGTTTGAACTTGAACTTGGAAAATATTTTGTAAACATTAAAGCCAACTTGTAATCAACGCGAGCAGTCAACGTAAGCGATTATAGACCTTAAACATGCAACGATCAGCACAGTTTATTAGATAAATACGCTGGCGAATCATCAGTTCGGCAGACTTTGTTTCTCACCTAAACCAGGTACAGCAAAATCGTTTTGATGTTTTTACATCAAACCCAAAATACCTGCAGCCACGAGCAGTCTGTCGGGCCCAACGTTCCGGAGAGATTCAAAAAATATTCGCTGATGCGCTTTCCTCAGTTAGTATTTGATACAAGATAAAACGCGACGCGACAGTACACAATCTCAGGGCGTTTGCACACTCACTGTCCCTTGTAGCAGAGCCACCGCAGGTCACGAACCAGATTAATCCGGATTCGCTCCGACGCGACGCGACGCCAAACGCTATCGACGAAATTCGAAATTTGTCTCCAGTGAACCTACCGTATATTTATTTATACCGTGCCTAAACCAGTTCCCTGCAGAGCACATGTTCGTGGGGTCCTTATTCCCTACCCAAACCAGAGTTTCGCATAGCATGTGTTCGTGGATTTGCGGGTTGCCTACCTACAGTAGTAAAAGTCGAATATACGATAAATTCGTCAATTCTGGGAAAGATAATTTTCAAAGTAGAATCTATCAAGTAGTTCAAGTGCAGTGTAAACTTTGAGTGTACTTAAGACAAAGCTAACCTTAAATAAATCGCAACACCACTCTAAAGAAAACTATATTACAAAACAGTGTCCAAAGACCTATAAACAATTAAAAAATATACCTCAATCGAAAGCACATACGCACCTAAGTAATCGTGTATAGTGTCAATTAATAATTAAGCTTCTGAGCAATAGACATTGTTATTATTTTCTCATTAAGTCTTTGACCAATAGTCGTTGTTATTGCTTTTAACTAAACTGCTTTCTTTATCATCTCTTCTCACCTGACCTATACAACCCGCTGGCCAACCAAGCCGTGGCGTGACGGCATACAGGTCGTCACAGTAAAAGACCTACAAATATTCTATACGTGACAGTATTAAATATAGAGCAAATAATTTTCCGAATTAAATAACAGATGTGATTCATATAAATCTAAAATATGCTAAATCGCTTTCTCCGAACCGGAAGGAGGTGTGAGAAGTTATTGGGGGAGAGTAGAGTGTCCTCCTGGATTAGTTAGTACTCCGTTGGCTGCACAACTGATGGTCAGGGAATAGGGCGTGAAAGTACGGGCGAGTCGACTGCAGCCAAGCGAGACAGAGATATATAAGGCAGTCTTATTTAGATTACCCTGTATGTCTTGTCAGTATCTGTTATATATTAATTCGAATAATCATCTACCCCACTGCCACTGGTAGAGCGTTCGCTTAGCATACAGAAGGTACCGAGATTGATATCCTCCTAGGCTTTCAAGATTTTTTATTTTTTTTTTCAGTTTTTTAGATCGCTTTGTTGAAGTTTTCACGTCTGTCGTGTGGTGTTCAGCACACACCGTATTTTTTATGTTAGAAAAGTCCACAGATTGGTCAATTTCAATTAGTTGCTAAAATTGCCTTTATATAAAAGTGATAATGCATCTTTAAGAAATATCATCCCACCAAAATTAAAGAACCCCATGTATACATAGTCCAAGTTACAAGTTAGATTTCGTAATAACAACGCTGATTTAAGTAATAATTTTTATGTTGTGCTGAAAACATTATTAATATTGTTGGGCCTTTTAAACGTAATTGTGCCTAGTTCAACTATTCGTGTTTAGGGTGGGAGTTCAACTCACCCTCTCCCATTGGCAGGTATTTGTTGGTGAAAGAAATAGTAACTAGATTATCTTGCATCTTGCGATGAGAACAACTTTTTGATGCAATTTTATTTTTCAGTTCTTTATTTAAAATTTGACATTTCCATTTCAATATCACCCGAAACAGAATATGTATTTCAACTAAACATTACATTAATAAGTGCAATATATTTTGTTGGATTTTGGAGAATAAATTAGCCAGTTTCTAACCTTATTCTTGTTCGGAAAACCACAGGGAAATCTGTGAAATTATCAAATAACCCAGGTTGACATGGTTTACTGAATATTGAGGCTTTAACTATGTGCAGCATTATTCCAGATTCACTGAATAATATAGGATCAGTTAGATGGAAGTCCATGCCATCAATTTCAACAGAAGATTTTCCTAAAAACAAAATTTTAATAGTGATTTTTTTTATTTTAATTTTATAACCAAACTAACCCTTTTTAAGCATTTTTTTCATCTTTATCTGTTTCAGTTGTAGATTCAGACTCAAGATCTGACTCATGTCATATCTTTAAAACAGATATACCTATCTAGTGGTGTCCTATAATTTGGGAAATAATATCTTTATTACGCTCTAATGTAATAGCTAATAGCACATTACCTTGTTAATGTTTGCTTGACCGACATGTGATCTCAAGTGACATACTTTTTTTGTTCTTTATAGAATAATCTTCAGCTTGTCTGTTTTTGCACTATGCCTGAATAGCCGCAAGTAATTAAAGAAAGGATGTTCTGTGAAAAGATGCATAATAATACAGGACGTTAATGTTAACAGCAGAAAAATCTTAATTGTTAATTTCAATAAAAAACTGAATTTGTTTTGCAAGAAAGGATATTGCGGTTTTAAAATTTCATGTAAATCTCTTTTTGTTTCAGAATGAAAAGACCATCCGGGCTGTGGATACTATTATCAGCTGGTAAGTTTTTCAACAACCATGTGACTGCATCATCTGAGCTTCCAATCTGCAATAGTGCAACGAAAACTTCCTAATTTATTTATTCAGTTAATCTAAATGGAAATGAACCTAAATTAACCCAACAAACTTATATTTAGAAAAATAAATCCTATCTAAGAGTGTGTGTGTGTGTTTATGTGAATGTTAGCATATCTCTTTAGATATTAAAGTTATCGGCTTATTCTACTTTAAATATGGAATAATATTTTTTCTTTCAAAATGCAGGTCGAGTGTTAATACATACAGTGGAACCAGTGGTGCAGTATTTTTAACATATTGCATATGTGACATATATGGTATATGTGACAGACGGTGCTTTTTTCTGAGGAGCTTCGTTTGTCATATATGCAAGACGGACAATATTCACTAGCAGGCCGCGTTTTGCAGATATGCCTGATGTTACAGGCTTTATCTTATGGGATATTAATGTGTAGCCTGCCACGAACATTTTGGTATACTTATATTTACTATTTTTCTTCGAGGATTCAAATAAGACATCATAATTTTAGGCTTATCACTCAAAAATATTTTAGGAACAAATTTAGGAACTCAAATTATGTTTACATATTATGTATATAAAAACAAGAAAATGTAGTAAAAAATTAAAAAATTAAAATTTTTAGGAAACAATTCAGACTGGTCTAAAATAAATGAAAAATTAAAACCCTAAAAGTATTTATGGTTTGATTTGAAACATTCTAAATATTTGAGATTCATCTGGGCACTTGTTACAATAGGTATAGACAATTTTTGATCGATTTTTAACAACTTTTCTACCTTCATAATCCTTGAGTTTGGCATAGCAAAACACTTACTACATCTTCATTTTTTCCCTAGTTATTCGTCTCTTACTTTCAAGAGATGAGCATTTCCTTGGCATGATATTTTTCTTATTTTTTTGCGTTTTCTTCCTTCTATTTGCAGTAACTGGTCGACTAATATTTCGCGAAAAGCGCGAATTGATATTTTCTTTTCACATTTTTTTTGCATACGACCCAGGAGTTCACTACAGCTACGCCTAATAAAAGCTCTATGCCTAACTTTCTGTACTATCTGATACCTTTGCGCAGAGTGGTAACATACGACGACATCTGATCTGAGAAGTCTATTCCCTCACTATTTTTATTGTACGCAAGTATTTCCAAAGGTTTGGTCACCGAACATTAAGAATAGACTAGAAGGTCCGCTCTCAGTCGGCACTTTTGATGTAGCGCTTACAAAGGCGAGACGCCAGACTTTAGACGAGACGGGGTGAAACGTGGCGTGAGGCCTGAGCGGTTAACCAGCATTTCATCAGGTTCCGCGACAAGGCAAGGAGGGAAATGCTGGGGGGCGGGGCTTAGAGTGAACCTTCTAGTCTATTGTTAATGTTCGGTAGTTTGGTGGCAGCTTTCCGTTTCTTTCGAATATTATTTTTGGTTTTTTTTTCGGGAACATCAATTCGCTGGTCAACTTTTTCTGCTGGCGGAGTGGCGTCTGAATTATGAATATGAGATAATTAGACCTGGTTGGTTTTTGTTGCACCTGTCACAGTAGTAGTATCAGCTTGGCTTGTTGATGGTTGGTTTAAAGATGAGCCAAGAATGTTGTCAGGTGTGTTTGGTGATTTTCGTGGTGGCTCAGCATTATCTGTAGTTCTCAAGTTTGATTTAGACTTAGGTGGAATGTCAATCACAATTGGTGGATGCTTAGTAGATAGCATTCTTACGTCTCTGGTGTCCCAGCACTCCTATCCCATTTTCATCGTCTTTGGAAATAATATCTCCTCGTTGTAATTTTGTAAACATAACTTCTTTTGGAATATTGTTTTTAACCCGTACTGTACCAACTACGTGTGTTTGATTTTCCAACATTAATTTGGCAAGTTCGTAACTAGTATGAAAAATATCGATATATTAAGCTTGGTTTCTGTGGAATGTTTTAAGCATGGCAGTTTTGCATAATTTTATATTAAAAACGTAAATTGTACTGTTTCTAACGGCGGCCACAGGCCGCCCTTAAATTTCGCCGCCTTTATGCCTGCACAACCTGCACACCCCTAAAAATGGCCCTGTACTTTTTTCTGTTTTTTTTTGTTAGCTTACATGTGATTTGGTCTTTATTTTTTTGTATTTATGTTAATCAATTATTTTCGTTTTTTTGACAAAATTGGTTTTTTGACATATGTCAGATTAAATTTGATATGATTTAGTAGTAGCTTGTTATGGTATGTTTGATGTTGATCTTTCATTGCTGGTGTTTGTTATTCTGTCAACTAATTTTATTATATTGTATAAAATTGTTTTAATATTCTTTTTTTGACTTACATGTGAGTTAGTCTTCATGTTTTTTATTTATTTTAATTAATCGTCGTTGTTTTTTTTTTCTTGATAAAATATTTGTTTAACATATGTCATGTTACATTAAATTTATCAAAATTGGTACAATTTAGTATAAAATCGTTGCTTCTTAGAGTATATTTATGACGTTGTCTTTACTATCTTGTAATAGTTATTTTGGACAATAAACGATGATTTGATTTAAGGTTCTATTACAGTTTAGCAGTGCTGTAGTCAATTCCATGCAGATGTTTGTTGCCAAGGCGACTTCTCGCCCACCATCTTTTGATTTTCCAGCATAAATTTTCAAGGCCCATGTAATCTGCTGAACACAGTTTGAAAGGTTTGATTTCGTAATGATGGGACTTATTGGGAATATATTGCCTAAAAATAAGTCGGCCTCCAGGGAACTAGTGCCTTATCGACGACAATATCTTGATTGGGGTAAAATAATCGTTTTCAATTTTTTTTCCAATATGTTAACAAGAGGTTGTATTCTATCTCCTTTTTGGATAGTCTCGTTATTTCTGAAATGCATCATATTGAGCAACAATTGGAACCGGTTCTAGACATGATGGACGGAGGAAGGGGTTGCTTATCAATAATACCATGCTGTAACCAGAAATCAGGAAGAGACGAAAGCCTAACTGGTCCCATACAAATTGTTAGTCTGAAAAAATTGTTAATCTCTTCAGGATTGGTTCTAGTCCATTTTTTGAGCCTAGCACATTTCTTTTTGTTCTGGAAAAAATAGCTTGCTCTCCGAACCGGTTAGTTTGCTCAACAATAAGGCTCAGAACATCGTCGTCAACTAAAAGCTTGAACACATCGGGAAGGGTAGCGTCTTTCGCAATATTTTCTGCACTCGTGTTCTCCCAGTAAATATGAAATTTTTGTGGCACCCAACATAATCAGTCCAACTAGAGGTTAGTACAGTTTGTCGCGTTCTGTTGTGCAACATTGTCATCGTTGTCTCTATTCCTCTGTAACAATTCACCTATGCTTCCTTGAGATAAGCTATCATTTTCTGATGTGGTTTCAGCACTATAAGGTGGATCTACAACCGAATTATCCGAGCTAAAATTGTATGGGCCACTTTGGTCGTCTACACCAGGTTCATTTGCCAAAAGTTTAAGTTCTAAGTCCTTCAAGGCTTTGCGTTTTCTAATTTTTTTCTCACTTCACACTTTCACTCTAACTTATCTGGAACAAAAGGAAAACACTAATTAGTATCCATCACTATTTTCGTGCAACAAATGGCAAAGGATACCTTCCTCTCATATATGCCAGATGTAGCCTCCTACATTTTCACCATATTCGTTCCAAAATTTAACAACAATCGCATAATATGGCCCCCTGGGTTAATTCCCAAGTATACACGTGGCACGCAATATGTTGTAAGGTGTCATATCTTTTAAAAACATCGTATAAAACCCATATTGCATAAGATGGCGATTGATATTGTTAGTTGCTCCAGCTGCGAAACTCAAATTAAGGGAATTAGTGGGTCATTTCGTATAGTTTGTGTTTCTCGTGATTCCACAAAAGCTATTCTGGTTTGTCCACTAAACACTTTAATAAGTATTTGATGATTTGGCGATAAATTAAGGAACATTCCCGAAAATATCCTGATTGTGAGGTTGGAAAAACAAAAACACGATCGACTTCGGGTCAAGTGAAAATACTTTCGGATGCATCCTCTTCAAATCTGGCTTTTGCTATCGATGTCGCTATAAACATAAGCATGCCGTAAAAAAAAAGGTAGACTAAAGACATAAAGTTTGGGGCTGCTAAAACAGCCGATATATCCAGGGTCTTGGAAAAGAATTTTTTTTGGTGATCGGTCAATTACACGACGTGAATGTTGAGGAAGGAAACATTTTGGCTGCATTTCTAACCGAAATAAGATGTATATAAAAACAAGCAACAATGATAGATTTAACGCACTAGATGCACAATTGACGAATTGAAAATGGAAATTTAAAATATGAAAGGCCAGGAAGTAAATGGCACTCTTGCGGCGCGGCGGCGGGCGTAGGAAGGAAATAATGATAGTGAATCTATGATGATGGAGGTACCAGATAGAGCTTCAAGAGCAAGTCACGTTATTGTATACGATAAGAAAGTGATCCTGAAGAAAAAACGTTCGTATTGAACATGATAAACGTATGGGTGCCAGTATTCTAACAGAAAATCATGTTATACCAGGTACTTACAAAACTTACAGAATTGACAAATCAAAGGCCAATATGTTACGGCACATAAATATTTAGCAACGTGCAAGTGATTGGTGACTGTTTAAACATGGAAGGAACTCCTACTGACAGAAAACAAGCAAGCTGGAATCAGTGCTGACATGACCATAGCACAAATGAACTATCTGAAAAGTTTATATGAGGAACTTTCACATCGGGAAGAAAGCTGTGATGATAATGTGTTTGTTTCATACTCAAACACTATAACTTAAATAATGTAAAACAAACTTTCTTTTGAAAAAGAAATTAACAAAGGGCCAAGACTCCTGCTTATATCATTATTACCAAAATGTAAGAGGATTGAACACCAAAGTTAAACAATTTTACTTGACTTCCTTCTGCTGTGAATATGAAATCATTTGTTAAGAACAAACCTGGCATAGTGAGATATTATGTGGCAATTATTCTACAATCCGGCTCCGCTTTGAAAGTGAGATGGCAGAGGCAGATTGGTAGGATAGGGGCATGGACGATGTCAATCCTCTCTGCGAAAACTTTGGGGAAAGTCTATGCCTTTTTCCGGTTGAATAGCCAAAAATAATTTGGAGCTAAGCAAACATATTCGGATTTTCTCCGGCAAATATGTTCTGAAATCATTCTGTCAAAGTCTCAATTTCATTCTCATCAGTAACGGTTAGTCGGAACTTAATAAGTTAAACAGATTCAACATGCTTCAAATATTGATACGTAGAAATGCACAATTTTGTCGATAATTTTGGAAATTTTACGTATTCAAAAGCTATAATTACTAAAAGTCAGCAAATTAAACTAATTTTAAAGGACAACTGGTTCTCAATGGTCCTGTATTATAAAAACTTGTTTAAGTAAAAGATACTTCCAATAATAAAATATACATTAGCTACATTGTACTAGATTTGTAAATTACCCAGATCATTGATAAAATTGACCTCTGGATATTATAGCGAAACATCTCAAAGAAATTAATTTAGCGGAAATTGTATGTTTTTCGTTTTTTTAGTAATTTGTCTCATTAGAATCCAAAAACATGCTTTAAAGCACTGACATTCAATCTATTGGTGGAGAACCTTTTTAGCCCTTTTTTGCTATTTAAGCTATTCCGATGTAGAGTGGTTAAATCAAGTTTTATTAGATTTATGAATTTGTACTTATTATTAATACAAGCTAGTTGAAAAATTATTGAAGAAATCGTTTTTTTGCATCATATAAAATAGGTATATTCGTAGTTTTGTATGCTGATTACATATTACTGTGCTGAAATGTCAAAGCATTGATCTTATTTTATACATGGCCCATGGCCTATAACAATACTAATTATTTGTGAATCTGAAAACTCTGTATCCATTTATATTTAACCGATAAATTTAAGTTCCTGGAGGAATACCTACTTCAATTAGATTCGCAGCGCTTCTTATGTGATCTACCAACTCAATCTTATGTTAATACACTGCAGTAGGGAATTATATTTTCAACATATACTTATTTACTTCTATTGATAAAGCCATGATATTATTTTTTGCAAAAATGCTTAATGTTTATTGTTAATCGTTAGGTATTTATTGTATTTTTTAATTTTATAATTGGACATTTGTTTTTAACTTTGCTGGCAATGTTTTAAGTTAAAATATAATTTCATGGATAAATTCTTTGAAACTAAGCGCATTTATATATCTAATATTCAGACAGACCATGAAAATTGTGACAATATTTTTGTTTGCTAATAATAAATCGAAAAGCAGGAGAATGAAAAAAATATATCATTATGGCAACAAAGCTAAGCACAAATCATTTTGAGAATTTGGCAAATAAATATTACTTTATTTCTCTTACTATACGTTTGTTAACGTTCAGTTCTGGTTGGTTGCTGAAAAATATACGTCAGGTCAATATTATATCCCAAATGTCGCATTACCTAAATTTAGATTTTACTACATGTATGAAAAAGAGATATCGTATAAACATCAAGATAATATCTAATAATAACAGTGCGTAGCACGACTAGTCACGTCATTACCGTTACAAAAGTTTTACAAGCATTTATTAAACCAGCTAGAACTAATAAAATCAAAAGAAAAAACTACAGCATTAAAATGAAATCTAAACGAACTGAATTCAAGGTGAAGCTAGGAAAACAAGAAAAGTTTGCTTCTAATTCAGGTCTCATAACAGACGGGCGTATCAACAAAATATTAACTTTATAAGAGCAGGAAAATACAATTTAAAAAATTCTACGTTTAGTGTATCTTTTTGTAATTTCCGCATATGAGCACTATATACCATTAAAAAATATGAGTTATTTTAATACAAAATATTAGAGAGTGTAGATATTAGAAATAGTATATACGCCCATATATTACGATTGGCATAATACTGTTGATAAGCCGAATAATTTTTTTATTAGCCTTATAAAAACAATATTATGCAAATTAACTAGTTTACTGAAAAACTGAAATAGTGAAAAGAAAAAATACATTCTATTTTATATAACACCTGAACCTAGAAATGTAATACAAAATTAATAGAACAAAATTTTAAAAAAGTTGTCAAAAAGTTTAAATTTTTTCGGTTACTTCGGCGTTTTGACCTTATTTTGTTCCGCAATAATTGTGCTAAATCATCATCGTCTGACGTGTCATTCGAATTTAAATTTTTTCCATCAGGCAAACTTTCGTAGTAATCGTGGAAAATTTTTTGTATAGCATCTTCTTTGCACAACTCCATTAAATTAGCATATTTTCGTGGGTCCAGCATAGAGTAAGGGCACCGAGTATAACAATGACAAGAGAGGAAGGTCCGGCATTTCTCTGTCTTAAGGTGCGCAACGCTTTTTGACAATCTAACTGCCCGATTATCGATCACGGCTCCGGCCACCTTTTTGTCAGGAACGCGTCGCGTCGATCTTTCATAATGAACCGACGTTTGGTTATATTTTCGGTCTTGAGGTCTATTTTTTGTTGTTGTGAGTTTGTTATTTTGGTGTTTACTGTTTGCGCGAGTGCATTGATTTGTTTAGAGCCGTTTTTTATCTAAATATTTTTAATATACCTCCAATAGCTACAAAATTGACAAAATTAGCTTGTGCTTTTCGAAATCGACAGTCCAGGCTTTCTTAAAGGGGATTTAATTCTTCTATTTTCCAAAGGACGCTAACAGGTAGGTGTTCATTGCAAGAAATTAATTTTGAATATGTATTATTGATTATCTATGTTTAATAAAGTAATAAGTTACTTAAAAATGTGGCATAAGGTAATGCCTTTTATTAAATGCTGTCTTTATTAAACATTATACCACGGAGTAAAAGTAAAATTAAACTTCATAAGATGAGATGCATATTTTGGGAGGGTTTGATTCTTAGATTACTTAGGATTCATATTTTTAGACAAAATGCAATGCAAATCGGGGAAAAAACGATAGGTTCTAAAGAAATTTCACTTTATTTAGTCATACTTTCCTATAGGTGCTTAAATACATAATTTTTAAATATTATTTATATTTATGACAGGGCAAAAATATGGGCAAAAGCATGTCAACGAGAAGATCTTTTGCAACATGATCCTAGCTTGTTGGACAAAAATGACAGGTTGTGCGAGCTGCATTTTGAAGAAAAGTTCAAAGCAAAACTAGGATCTCGTAAAACTTTATTCCAAACTGCCATTCCAGCTCTCTTCATTCAACCAACCATAGTTTTTATTAATGAGCTGAAACAGAACAAACAGGGAATTCCAAGTACTTTTAAAGCTGGTAAGTTTTGTAAGATCTCTATCCTAATATACAGATAACTTTTACTTTATCTTGTTGCCTAAATCTAAATAAGTAAATTGAACTTTAGACATTATAATATTGGCTAGTCAGTTTTCAGTTTCTAAAATTTGAATTAAGTACTCTTCCAAAATATTTAATTAATCATAGTTAAATTTAAAAATGAGGTAATTTAAACATATCGGAAATTGTTATAAAGCATTTAGCAGCTACATACTTGATAGTGGATGTTTTTTCTTCTACGTTTGTAGTTTTAAACATTGTATACTAAATTAAAAAATATTAGTAAAACAAACTAAAATAATGGTGATAATTATTTAAAAATTGTATCTATAATGTTGACAAATTCTTTCCAGAAGTGCCAGTTAATACTCACAATAAAGAGAAGTCAGTGGTCCTAGGAGTTGAGTTAATTAATCAATCCACCTATTACAGGTATGAATTTATTTGATTTATTTAATGTCTGTACCTTTTCATGTTTAACATAAAATGCAAATATTTAAGTGAACAAAATTGTTACTGTTTTAGCCCCTCCATGCTCTGAGTTGGAAGTAGATATACCAGCATTGCTACATCGAGGTCTCTAAGTGACAAATTATTTCCAGAGGTGCCAGTTAACGCCAAAAATAATGAGAAGTTAGTGATCCTAGGAGATGTGCTAATTAACCCACCTATCACAGGTATGAATTTATTTCATTTATGTTATGTCTGTACCTATTTATGTTTAACATAAAAAAGCAAATATCCAAGTTAAGAAAATTTCTACTATTTTTAGCCTCTCCATGTACTGAGTTGGAAGTGGATATATTAGAACCTTCGAGGACCTTAAGTTCAGCAGAAAAGAAGTTATTGTTGCCTACAGCAGCGACACAAACTCCAAGTGCATTTACTAGTAAATCACCGAGAAAAAGAAAACTTAGAAAAGAGATAAAGACATTTAAACTACGGGACTCGAGAAGCCAATTATTACAGAGTAAAAAGTGTAATGAGTTTAATATTGAAGACTTTTATAATATGTGTGATAAATTTCTATCACCAACTTTGGCCAATTTAGCTAAGCAGCAGGCATTAATGAAAGGAAAAAAACCAGTTGGTAGGCGTTATTCAGCTCAATACAAACAGTTCGCTCTAAATTTACACTTCTTGGTACCAAGAGTTTATAGCTTTATGAAGTCTTTTTTGTATTTACCCTCTAAAATATCAGTTAGATACATGACTCAAAAATTAGTTTGCAATCCAGGTATCAGCAACGATTCAATTTTTCATGCTTTAAAAATGAAAATAGATCATATGTATTCCTTAGACAAAAACTGTTTGTTATGTATTGATGAAATGGCCATTAAATCCAACTTGTTTTTTAATAGTAGTAGGGACGAGATTGTAGGTTTCCATGACATGGGGATTATTGCACAAAATGCTGCGGTTATTATGGCAAGGGGTTTATATCAAAATTGGAAGCAGCCTGAGTGTATTTCAAAATTAGACAGTATTTGGTTAAAAGTACATGAATTATTAACTGATGTGGGGTCAAATTTCATTCAGTTATCGAATATTTTAAACGTTTCTCCGCAGAGGTCACATTTAAAAATAAATTCTTTTAATTTGTTATATTTCTTCGACACCTGTCATCTATTAAAAGTCACTAAAAATAATTTGGCAGAAAATATTTTTTGTTTCGATTGAAAGAAATCTTGCTGGGAATTTGTTGAAAAATTCTATGTATATAATAGACAAAAATCAACAATATCGTTTAGCACCAAAACTGCCGTATTCTCGTATACATCCCTCAAGTTTTGAGAAAATGAAAGTGAAGTATGCTGCCCAAGTGTTAAGTCATACAGTAGCTAGTGCAATATATACATATATAAACTTGGGTGCATTACCTGAAGAGTCAGTCGCAACTATTGAAGTGATATAGAAATATAATAATTTATTTCATATTTTAAATTCTTTAGAAAAGAGTTCGGTTTCTCCTTTTAAGCAGGTTTTTAATGGATCTGAAGATCAAGCAGCCTATTTAAAAGACATGGTGACTTTTTTTTAAACCTGAAAATGTTTAATAAAAATGGGCAAGATATCACTTCAAAATGTAAGTTTAGATCAGGTTGGATTGTTACTATAAATAGTATTTTACAACTGCGGGGAATATTATCATTCTTAGGCTTTAAATATATTAGCACTATACTCTATTTCGAAATGATGCGAAGTAATAAATCATTTTCTGATGGCTGATACATAGGCGTACATAATTACGTACATATACGTACATATTTTAAACGTTTACCTGTCCTAATACTCGGACTTTCCCAGCATTATATTTATCACACTTAGGTTTTTTTAATACTATTATAAACATTCAAATTTGACGATTTTTTGTATGCATACCCTAAAGTTTAAGTAATTGTAATTTCTCAGTTATATTTGTTCTTCCGAAGAAGACACAGTGTGTTTGTTTCATTTCATAGTTTCAATTAAAATGGCTAATTCAGTTTTCTCTCCAGTGAAACGAGCGAGCAAATGTCCATTTGCTGTTAACGAAAAGAATATTATTCTTAATGTATATGACGCCCTCAAACATCAAAATCCTCTGTATAGCGTTGATACTGTGGTGGAAATGTGTTCGCAAATGTTTCAAAAACGTCGATATATAAATTAAGGTGTGAACGAAAAAGTGGAGCTGTAAAACCACCTATACCATCTTCGATGAAGACTACAAACTTATAATTAGAAGAACAGTACATTCCTTTTATTTTAATAAGGAAATACCAACCATCGACAAAATTTTAGGAGCCTTGAAGCAAGACCAAAATATGTCTCCAACGATAAGCAGGAAGAAATTTTGGACAACTTTAAAACAAATGAATTTCAGCTGGGAAAAACAAAGCAGAAAATCGCTCCTAATTTAGTTTAGACAGAATAACATACCATTTGATGAAAGTATGGTGAAAAAGGAACTGTTGTCCATAGTGTCCTCAAATAAAGCTCGTTTCACCGAGTATGTAGTTGACAAAATTGCACAGAAACGAAATATTACTATTCTTCGTCTGCCTCCGTATCATTACGAATTAAATCCCATTGAACTTGTTTGGGCCCAAGTAAAAAGTTATGTAGCAAGGAGAAACACGAAGTTTAAAATGAAAGATGTTAAAATTATCTTTGAGGAATCTTTAAAAAATGTCGATTCTGAAAAATGGCATAAGTGTATTGAGCATGTTATAAAAGAAGAAGAAAAAATGTGGAAACTAGACCATTTAATTGACCTAATTCTAGAGCCTTTAATTATATGCTTGGAACATGACGAAGATTCGACGGATTTTTCTGACGACGAAAATGATATACCATAGTTCTCTACATAACTGTTTACACAAAATCGCAATTCTTATACCTTATTATATAAATATTATGTGATAAAATGATACAGTAATACTAACTGTTTTTGAATATACATAAATAAGTGAATAAATAAAAGTACTTAGGTAAAACAGGCATTTTAAATTCAGTACCCAAACGTACGCTACTGCAGGTAGAAAATGGCCCCTTTGCTAATAAAGCCTATTGTTTGCAGCGGGATTGCCATACAAAACAGGGTGGAATGGTTAAAATATAATACAGCATGCTATAACAGCTGTGGCTAAATATTTAGAAATCACAAAAATTTATTTGATCACTCTGTTAGCGTTTTGCATTTATAAGTAGGTTTTATTACTCCGCACCATTTCGAAATAGAGTATAAGTTAGTAAACCAAGATTGCCTTGAAAACTATTTTAGGAGTATTAGACAACAAGGGGGAAGTTGTGTTAATCCATCTGCACATCAGTTTCAACAAGCCGACAAAAAACTGTTCAGGTTTCGAAAGTGTTCGACTGTAGTATTCGATAACTCGTTCTTCTCCTGATTATACTTGCGATAAAACTGCTTCGATGCCGGTGTTACTTACGTCTGTGTCCAATACAAATCCACCCTTTTGTTCCGGATATCCCAATATTGGACTAGAACATAGAGCTGCTTTTAATTTCCTGAACGCAGAATCACAGTTATGATCCCAGTTATAATTTGCACGTTCTTCAGTGAGCTTATTTTTCAATCTTTTCAGGTATTTATTTGTATTGATATACATTCATCCAGGAAAAGCATCTCTGGAAAAGCGTATTCAAATATGTGCAGTATAAAAAGAGTCCTCAATATGCTAGAATACATTGTTATAACCAGTTGCCCAAAAGCATATAAAATATGGAAACTTTATTTGGTTTTAAAAAATAAATGAAAAAACTTTTGACTAGGAAACCTTTATACAGGGTGTCCCGAAATTAGTATAAAAGATTTTAACAGCGCATTCTACATATAAAGTAGACACTAGTTTCCTTAATAAATAATGTCGAAAAATGCACCCTAACAGAATTACAGCTCTTAACAGGTGTCCTCCTGAAGATGGTTTTTAGCTCATATTTCAGAAACGGTTACAGCCTTTGAAATTTTGGTATTAGGGTAATTTTAGCGTGCGTATTATGTTTCTCAAATTAGAAAATTCAAATTTTAATCAGAGGCGTGACATTTGGGGTGCATGGTAAACGCAACTAAACTGTCATAACATTTTTGTGGGCCCACTTTTAAAGTTTTTTGTATTAAAATCTGAAAATCTGGGTTTTTCTACGTGAAAAGGGTACTCTTGATTTGTATCGCTTAGATGCACCGTTTATGAGAAAATTGGCTTTGAAAATCTTTCGTTGCGTTACTTGCATGATGATAAAATCCGATTGCATGTAATATAGCCATCTAGAAAAAATGGTAAATTCATTTTATCATCGTGCAATAACGCGACAAAATATTTTCAAAGCCAATTTTCTCATAAACGATGCATCTTAGTGATACAAATCATGAGTACCTTTTGTACGCAGAAAAACCCAGAATTTCAGATTTAAAAACAAAATAAATTAAAAGTGAACTCACAAAAATGTTATGACAGTTTAGTTGCTTTTACCACCCCAAATGTCACGACTCTGACTAAAATTTGAATTTTCTAATTTGAGAAATATAATCCGCATGCTAAAATTACCCTAATACCAAAATTTCAGGAACCGTTTTGGAAATATGGATTAAAAACCATCTTCAGGAGGAAACCTGTTAAGGGCTGTTGTAACTCTGTTAGGGTGCATTTTTCAACATATATTTATTAAAGAATCTAGAGGCTATTTTATATGTAGAACTAATTTCGGGACACCCTGTATAGTCTACAAGAGTATACGGAGTGTGATCTCTTGGCAAAGTCAATGCACTTTTGTTTATGTTTGTATTTTTATGATGATTTTATTGTTGTTTACAGAAATCTATTTTAGGTGTATTTTTGGAATATTATTCACCAATTTATATTATTGTATCTTATATTTGTCTTGTCTCAGTGTATATTGTAATATATTAATAAGATATTAATAACATAAATATAAAATATGCAATAATATGCATATCAATATTCAATGGCGGTAGGTTTCGTAACTAAGTTTTTAAGTATTTTATTTTGTATGTACGAGTATTATAAGTAGTAGGTAGTAGATCTATACTATATTATACCAAAGTTTACAGAATTAAAAACAAATTCTGTAAACTTTGATTATACACACTACAACTACACTCTATGATTTTATAATGTATGTATGTATGTAGTGTTTAAAAATAAAAGATTTAAATTGCTGTATTATTTGTATAGGTACTATTTTTTATATTTAACCAGTGCCCCTAACATACTAAAAACAAATTAGCTTGTTTCAAAAGTGTCATTTGAGGCAATTCCAATGGTTGTAAGATCTAAGAGCAAAATGACTTTCACATTTCATCCTAATTTTTAAAAGACCAACAAGTAATGATGTCATCTATACAGTAAATTTAAAATTTACTAGAGTTAAAAGTTTCAATACCTATATGCTTTTTTTACCCCGTAATTAATACCGTGAGATAGTTTATCAAACACTAAGATAAGGATGTTAAAGAAAAGGGCGACTTCGAAAATATCCCTACACAAATTTTAAGGGAATATACTTGACGATTTTTCAGACAGATCGCATAAGCCAATAAAAAATGTATAATTTTTGTAATATCTCTGCGTTTACAGTGCATGTGATACCCTGTATAGTGTATAATTTTAATACACACAATTATTAATCCTAAAAGTAAAAACAAACAAAATTTATTTTCTACTATTTCAAGTAAAAATGAGGTGTGTAACTTGTTCCTAAAGTAAAATTTCATTTCTAGTATCAATCCTACAATACGATATAATCACAGCATAGAAAACAATATAATTTTCGATATGATTTTTCTCACTTTTTTCCAGCGCATATAAACTGCCCGTTCTCAATCTCGCCGTACATTTTTTACTGTATATTAACTGCCCAACTATCGACGGACGGTGGCGTGTTCAAGGTCTTAAAAATTGGTGACACGAACATCAAATGATCCGACCTTACTTTCCTCTCTTGTCATTGTTCTACTCGGTGGTAAGGGTATAATATTCTCGTTTCAATGTTTTCCAAACGTCCGGCTTTTTGGAAATCATTTAAAGTTTATAATAGTTTCCTTTCCAATGCTTATTTTTATAAAGAAGCTTACATGCGAACGAAAGTTCCTGTCGAATTTAATACATTTTATATTTTTCCATTTTAAAACCTTTCCTTCATTAGCCATCCGACAATAATTAGGCATTGTCCCCTCCCGATAATTTTCCTAAAGTCATTACCTGTTATTGGGTGTACTTTATACGGTGCTCATTTTTTCTTTGCCAGTTTTATAATCTTTTGCCAATCAGTTGATATGTTATTTTTAGCGAGACGAATTACAGATTCTATTGCTGAAGGCATTGAATCCTATTTCACGTATGTCCCGGTTCTAAGCACTTAATTTCAATTGTTTCAAGTGAGGCATGATTAAACATTAATAAAGCATTGCGAATGCCGCCACAACACAATTTCTATTTTGCCCAAAGCAATTGTCAGAGAAAAAAGATAGGTGCTAAGGTGCTTAATAGAAGCAGAGACGTATTTCTGAATAAAATGTGAAATGTGTAGCAATATTGTTGGATCCGCGCTTTCCATTAGTTTCATTCTAGATATAGGAGTAGTTATTTTTAGCAACCTTGTATACTGTACAATTGAACACAGACAATTTCCTTTCGAAGAAAATAGGTTTTGTTTAGGCCATCTAATACTGCCTATATATCAAAATTGCATAATGAGAAAATTAGGATCATTGATGGGTATGTTTACATCTGGCCGTTTCATTAAATTGAATGTATCTTGTCTTCTAATATGAAGCTGATATTCAGATTGTCGATGAAGTTTCTCATAGCATCAACGCTGATTCTTCCCGGAAACACAAAATTTTCATGTTTTTAGAAATCAGCCTTTCTTTGTACATCGTTTTACATACAGGTTCAACTGCCTTTATCTACAAAAGTCTGAATACTTTATTTATTTAGAATACTTTCCAAATATGTTTTTGTGCTGTCGGAAAGGAGTCGATATGTTCGCCAATTAATTTGGTTCCAGCATCCGGTAGTTTTATTAGTGGAGGATATCTTCCTCGATTATCTGGTAATGGTAGAGCAACTTCGGAATGAATAAAATTATCTATAACCTTGCGAGTTATTTTCTCTGATATGTTGGCAAAAAATGTCTTAAACACTTTGTTTTCATAACAAAAGCTGTAGTTCTGCGATTTTTTTTGAAAAAATGAAAATCCTATGCCACTCAACGAGTGGTGCGTGCGCGGAGAAGATGGTGGACGTTACTCGAAAGTCCATTCCAGAGCGAGGCAGTCCTCCAGACAACGGAGTCCAGCAACAGGGACGTCCTAGGTGTCCGCAACTGAATCGTATGTTGATGAGCAGCTTGTGTCTGACGGGTGTTTCTGTTTGGCACAACTCTGGGTGGAATCATAAATACCAGCTCGTTCGAACAACTTCCGTAGTAGTATCGATAGTAAAGAGATAGGTTTGCCACTTTTCTTCGATGTTCAAGGCTATCAAGGTATTTAGTCAACTCGAGGTCATCCACAAGATGGACTGCTCTCCTCTGTATGGAGTGCAATATCTTGAGCAAGTGCATGGGGGCCGAGCTCCACACATGGGAACAGTGTTCCAGAGATAGTCTTATCTGGGCCTTATAGAGCAGTAAGAGCAGATGAGGTGTATACAACTTTTTTGCTCTATAGAGTGCTCCTAGCTTTTGTGCTGCTGCCTTGGCGGTTTTGGTGACGTGATTACGCCAAGACATGTTGTTGCCCACGTTGATGCTCAGCAAGCTAATGAATGAGGCCAGAGTTTGTCCTTCAATTGACGCTTGAGTCTTTCCTGCGTTAAGCTGGGCATTATTTTCCTCACCCCATTCCACGATGATGTTCATATCCTCATTGATGGCAGCAATCTGATTTTCTCGCTCGCGTTGGGAACGAGCAGCGGTCATTGGAGTACGCGACATGAATGAGGATACAAGAGTGATGTCGTCGGCAAAGCCTTAAATAGAATTGTTTGTTCTGTCTAAGAGATCGTTGATATAGAGCAGGAACAGTGTGGAAGATAATATCCACCCTTGAGGAACTCCGGCATTGATTTTAAATTCCTTGGAGAGATGTCCATCAATATCAACTCGGATGCTTCGATCCCTTAAGAAATTGGAAAGCCATAGAAGCAATGCTGGTGGTAGTCCGTATGCTGTCAATTTGCTTAACAATCTATCATGCCACACCCTATCAAATGCTTTGCATATGTCGACAGCCACTGCATGAGATTCGCCGTAGCTCACGATGGCTTTGGTTCACAGGTAGGTCACGTAAGTCAGGAGATCTCCCGTTGATCTGTGCTTGCGGAAGCCATACTGGCGATCGCTTATGATGCCTGCCGATTGGAGATATTTTAAGAGCTGTTCGTTGATCGGTTTCTCCCTGACTTTGGACATAATGGGAACCAAGGCAACTGGACGGTAGTTATTTGGAATCGTTTTTTTACCTTTCTTCGGAATTGGTTGCACTTGAGCGTATTTCCAGCTAGAAGAAAAGCATGCAGTTCTGTATGATAGGGAGAAAAGCCTGCATATTGGAGCTATTAGTTCAGCAGCATATTTCTTAAGCACCATTGGTGGAACGCAGCGATCTTGTGGTTTTGTTAGTGTCTAGGGTTTTGAGTATTCGTTTCACTTCCCGTTGAGGAAATACCAGACCGGGCATTGAAGAATTCAATGAGAACTCTACTTTTTCACATTCATACCTTGACTCTATTATTTATGCAATCTCTTTGACGAATCACATCTTTAAGATCCCAAAAGCGATTAAAATAATAACGTCTTGCTTCAATATCTAACTTTGGCGTAACTTTCGTTTAGCTGAAATCATTTACAAAAAATTATGCTTAGGTATAGATTGTTTCTGCAAGCTTTCAAAAAAACCAATGCATTTTTTTCCGCGAAAATTTTATATATGGAAGATTTTGCTAATTATTGTTTATTTTTGGTTAGTTTATGTTTGGATTAGGTTAGGGTCAGTTTCTGCTAGTTTGGATTAGTGAAAATAAAAATAAAAAATAAATAAAAATATAATTAAAATAAAAATGTTGATTTTTGCAGCAAAATACTTTTTCCGTATTTATGAGGATTTGTAGAAATCTAAAAAATAATAATTTGTATATATAAGATTTCAGTTACACGAAATTTCCCAAAATAGCTTAACTGCATATGGAAGATATCTCTATTATTTCCTCTTTTTGGGTTAGTTTTGGCTAGCTCAGGTTGGTCTGGAACAGTTGCGGTTAGTTTGGATTAGCTATTTTATATCATAAAAAGCGTGCTTTAAATAAATAAAAATATAAAAACATTGCCTTTCCGAAACAAAAGATTTTTTTCCGTGATCAGGAGGAGTTTGTGGAAATTAAAAAAATATATATTTAAAGTGAACCATTCCCTGTGAATTTGAATCTTATCGGAACTAGATTTACTTTTGAGTTAACATGCTCCAACCCACTACTTCTTTTCAATCTTCTAACATTCTGTTTCCAAATTTCCGACTGCTTTCTTTTGTGTCTGTTCACAATTTCTGAAGCAAAATCACACTAAGTAGATAAAAGTAGACAAAGAAAATAAAAAACCATCTGACGCGCGACTTGTAAAATACCTACCACGAAGCTAAATGGCTTAAATTATTTGTAATTAAATATTATTCAAAAGCAGAAAAACTACTGTACATTTTAATAAGAAGTTCCAAGAAAATTACGCATCTACTGCTGGTGATCAAAAAAGATAAAAGGCAGCAACCCAAGAATATCTGACTAAACGACGAATATCTGACGGTATTGTGGATAAAACTCCGTTTTAGTGACTAAACGATATTTAATTTATATAGATACACAAAATTTTCGAGCACGACGCGAAAAATGTACGCAAAACAAAAAAAAAACATTCAAATATCGTTTTTGTGGTTCATGTACTTAAATATTCGTATTAGCCCTTAACCTTTTCCACCTTCCTATACACATGCAAGCGTGTATTTATTTTGTTCCGAACAATAATAATAATAAAAAAAAAACAAATACATACTTTTCACTGCTTCATTTTCATTTCTTTTCACATCCTCATCCTCCTTCATTTGATGTATTTCAATTTTTGTGATATTTTCTTCTTCATCGCCGTATGAATAATTTGGATCCAAAAGAGACTCATCGGAGACGAAATCTTGATCACGATCAGAATCGGTATTAGAATCACAGAAAAAAAGCGTTAGGTTAATAAATATATTAGAAATACTACTTTAAACAAATTTTATTTCGAAAAATGTACAGAAAATGTAGAAACAAACCACCACACCTTGTTTAGTTGCCACTTGGACTAATTTTCTTGCTCTAGACAACAGTCGTATGAACATATGCCTATATGTTCTAGCACAATATAGATAAAAGGGTTTATATGGCTGTATATTTGCTGACATACGCTTGTTTGTGTATACGTGAAGAAGACTCGTATAATATCCTAGGTCAAAAAATGTATACATAATGCCCTCTGTTATGAGACCCTCGGTATATTCACTTTAATTAAGAGTTTAAATACAAAACTGCTAGGTATAGCACGAAGATATTTAAAAAGTTTTTATGTGCCCCTCAACGTGGACCATAGGATGACAGAGTTGTTCGTATGTTTGTTTTTTTTTTAAATAAATAATTGATCACACTTTCACATTTAGATGGACATCAAAGTCTTCTACGTAGCAAATTTTATATTTCTATAAACTAATTATAACAGAAACTTTTTCAATTCTTACATTTTGCTGACGATACGGTTCTTGCCGCAAAAAAAAACATAAATAAGTTTCAGTTAAAGAGAGACAGCGTCTAAACGCAAGATGTAAAAAAAATATTCAAAGAAGCAAAGTGTGTTTTAGAATCTAAACCAGATTACGTCAGTATGCACCTAAAAATCGAAAATTCGAACATCGAAGCAGTAAATGTTTACAAATTCATTTGGGAACATGGATTGACGCGGATTACCAAACTGCGAAACTCCTATGTTGTCGCAAACACGTTTAAATGAATTGAACTGTACATATCATAGTTCTGATGCTACAGGAAATCGCTACGAATATCTTCGAAAATACTATTAAATACGTCAAAAGTGCCAGACGAATATGAATCAAGCCAGAAATTATACTGACGATTCAAATAAAAAGGTCAGAATTTAGGACATAATAAGATTCAATGATATTTTATCTACCCTTATTGAACAGGACAAGTTGTAACACGAATAGCTAATTGCTTAACAACCGGTCCATATGTCAGATTTATTCAGCGGTTTCAACAATAATTAAAGGCGTGGGTCTATGAGTTGACAGTTAGGCGAAGGCGCAACTAAATTTCTAACTAGTAACATAGCAATAATTTTTGAACATTGGAATCAGAGCAGTAAAATTTAGAAACATACCCTAGATAAGAATATTGTGCAATTTAAAAATATATTGTTTTACCTTCCACTTTAGCTTACCGAAATAAACATTTAGATTTGCAAATTGCGATTAAGTAAAACAATTTACTGCCATGAGGCTTACAGCCAATCCCAGTAAAAGCGTATCGTTCAAATAGATAGACGCTATACAAGAATAAATCAAACAGTTATCATAACATTAGCAAAATAAAATATCTACTCGAGATAATATCAGATGTGATAATGAACTTCTAAAGCAAATATGATAAGAAACAGTAATAGATGGTACACGATAATAAATTACCTAAAGCTGTTTATCGGTAAGTTCAATAAGCAAAAACGGTAAGTAACAGTAATAGGTACAATATAGCAGACGACCTACAGTCGTTTAACGGTAAGTTCAGTAAACAAGCACAGTAAGTAATTATGTGGCTTGAAGTAAGAGCATCGCATTAAGGTAAATATACGCAGTACAAAAAAAATAAGTCCACTAATAGCTAGCTATTCGATATTCAAGACATTATCAAACACGATAAGGAATATAGTAAGTATTAATTAATTAAACGGTAAAGATCGGTAATTGAGACAATAGACATCTACCTACAACAGTCCTTGACCGTAAATTTGAAATAAAATTAAAAAAGGGTAGAACCTGCGAAGTTATGTTTCCACCATGTGGTCGTATCGCCTCGACAAAATCAGGCGAAATGGAACAGGAGAATTCTCTAGGTCAGCATAGAACTGGCCACTAAAGGACGTTCAACTTTAATGGAGGGAATTCTGTCCCATGAAAGGAATTCTGTCCCACGGAAGGTATTCTGTCCCACGGAAGGTATTCTGTCCCACGGAAGGTATTCTGTCCCACGGAATGTCCCACGGAAGGAAAGTTCCTAGTTAAATTATAAATAATTTATCTACTCAATATAGACACACTAACAAGTAGCTAACCTTTTTTCTATAGGAAGGTAACCACACTGTTAAGAAAATACCGTTATTAGACAATACGGCCGATAATTCGATAAAATACAGAGGGCAGCACATTTGTCAATCTATCTCACGACAAAATCAGGTGGTAATTAGACCTGATGGCCGAAAATATTGACGATAATTTCAGATTTCAAAATTGGTCATTTTTCTTCCCCTGCACGCTTCGAGCGTGCAGGAGGCAGGAGAGAAGACCAAGGAACCCGTTCTTTCCAAAACGAATATCTACGACATTCGTCAAGAGGGCGCTCCAAACGAAGTCATGCTTCGAGCAACTCCGAACAGCATTCATCGATACTGGTGGGTTGCACTGGGAAGTAAGGTAACGAGAGTATCGACAACACAAATCGGCCAGTAAAAAGGAAGAAATCGCACTACTGAAGTTCAGAAAACAATGTACTCTACAGAGAAGTAAAATATATCGGTCGTCAACAAAACCCATGCAGCAGTGATGATTGTCAACCTTTTTGTACGCCCATGCTATTTCGGATTGTTTACCGTGCTTTGTTTTAGAACGGTAGGTTAAGTTTACTGGTTACTAAACAAAAACGCGACGGTAAGTAAAATATATATAATTATATCCATAGTACGGGGAGTGACGCCCTCGCCATTCCGCGTTGCCACAGGATGTGGCCCATCAAATCCCATCGTCCTCCCCCAGGCTGGAGAACACCGAAGTACAAAGTCTGGAGCTGATCAATGACAGTTTGTGACAAAAGGGGCTGCATTGTATTAGCTGGCAGGGACGTCAAACTGGTGAGAGCAGTTTGATTACGGGGAGTGACGCCCCCGCCATTCCGAGTTGCTACGGGATGTGGCCCATCAAATCCCATCGCCCTCCTCCAGGCTGGAGAACACCAAAGTAAAAAGTCTGGAGCTGATCACTGGGGACCACTGTCAGACTAGGGACCACCAAAGAAAAGAGTCTGAGGCCGATGCATCCAGTGGAAGCGGCCCTAGGTGGTAGATGCATACGCCTACTCGCATCGTCCGGTGAAAGACCACCCCACCAGAACTGGGAAGCGCTAAGTGGTTTTCCCGAATCACGTTCCGTTTCCGCGCTGGTGGTTCCGGGTTCCACAGTAGGAATATAATAATATGGACATGATGGTGCTTCCAGGATCAAAATATTCCGGAGGTAAACTCCCCGGCCATTCGGATCTCCGGGCGCTGGTAGCCCTTCATTCCGCATTTCACAGACAGCAAAGATACCGAACCAAATTAGAATTGATTTCTGCAACATAAGTGGCCTAAATACAAACATAAATTCGGTACACCAAGCCCTTACAGAAACGCAAGTATGTTCTACAACAACAACAGTGAACTACCCCTATCCTGGTTACGACTTACATACCCGATTTAGACATAAGTTCGGAATATGCCTTTTTGTCCGAAGCGACCTTTCATGTCACCGCGAGGAAATACTCGAACCGAACAACGAACAACCTTGACGTCATGTGGCTCAAGTTCACCGCCAAGGGATTAACCAAGTTTATATGTTGCCTCTATCGCCCTCCGAGCGATAGAGCCTACCAAAGCTTTTTTTCAACACTAGCTACCACTTTTGACTCAATACAGGTTGATCACCCCAGTTCAGAAAAAATCGTTCTGGGAGACTTCAATGCCCACAACACCAACTGGCTCAAACATCACAACAAGACCGACAACGAAGGTAGAGAGGCTGAAGCATTCGCCATCAGCTGCGGGCTTACTCAAATTGTAGACGAACCAACTCGAATCTTAGAGAGGGGCGAATTCGCGGCCCTCCTGGATCTTTTTCTAACCACCAATCCTGACCAGTACACAGTTACAGTTGGTCCGCCATTAGGTACTTCCGACCACAAACTTATTACAACGGTTTGTGAATTGCCACTCATACAGAAGGATCCACCATTGCCTCGCAAAATCTGGCATTACAATTCTGCAAACTGGGACGATCTAAGGGAGTTCTACCTAGATTTTCCTTGCCTCGACGCCTGCTTTGGCGCTGACGACCCGTCAGTCTGCTGCGAAAAGATCACCCAAGTAATCTCCTCAGGAATGGAAGCATACATCCCAAATTCCATCAAGTTACCATCAAAAGGAAAGCCCTGGTTCGACAGAAGATGCGAAAGAGCTGTGGGTAGGAAGCAGCATGCCTACAAGAACTGGCAGCAAAATCAGACCGCTGAAAATCGCAATTATTTTGTCGAAGCGAGAAACGAATGCAAGCGTATTATCGACGAAACTAAGGACAAACACAATCAAAGGATCAGGAATAAACTTTTGCAATGCCCCAGTGGCTCCAGGAATTTCTGGTCGGTAGCAAAGGCAGTAAGTAACAACTTTACAGAAACGTCTCTCCCACCTTTGACAGACGAACGTGGCATCACGGCGACTACAGCCAAGGAAAAAGCAAACATGCTCGCCAAAATGTTTTCTTCGCACTCTACCCTAGACGTCCCCCAAGGCAAGACTCTCCCCACCATATCGAACATCAACACTACCATGGCAGAAGTCAAATTTCATCACCGTGATATTCGTAAAATCCTTAAAAATCTAGATACGCAAAAGGCATCAGGACCGGACGGAATACCTGCCATCGTGTTAAAGAACTGAGCCAACGAACTAACACCCGTTTTTTCCAGGCTTTTTTCTCTGTCTTACGGAAAAGGGATTTACCCAGCTTCTTGGAATGTCGCTCGAGTGCAACCTGTTCCAAAAAAAAGGCAAGAAAACCACGCCCTCAAACTATCGTCCAATTGCCTTGCTTCCAATAATCTCCACAGTCATGGAACGTGTAGTCAATCAGCAACTACTCAAGTACCTCGAGAACAACAAAATAATCAGCGATAATCAATACGGCTTTCGCAAAGAGAGATCGACAGGAGATATATTGGCCTATGTCACTCATATATGGAGTAGGGCAATTGAGAACTACGGAGAGTCTCGAGCAATTGCGTTGGATATTTCAAAGGCATTCGACAGAGTTTGGCATGATGGACTGCTCAACAAACTACCGTCCTTCGGACTGCCAGTTTCCTTAAAAGCCGATCTCGGCACGTTGCAGTCGATGGACACATCTCGGACACATTCACCATCAACGCGGGCGTGCCTCAGGGCGCAATACTTTCACCAACTCTGTTCCTCATCTATATTAATGACCTGCTGACCGAAACAAATAATCCTGTTTACAGTTTTGCAGATGTCTCCCACTTTAGATCAGAAAAACTCTTACCAGCGACTGAGACTCATCACCGCAGACAGGAGCAGATTACAGCAATTAATCAAGACCTGGAGAAAGTTCAAACTTGGGGCGACCGAAATTTGGTCCAGTTCAATGCAGCAAAGACCCAAGCAGCCACGTTTACCAAGAGGGCCAATACAGCGGGCCCTGACATCATTATGGCAGGGTCGACCATTCCTTCATCCTCGTCAATCGGACTGCTGGGTATCTCGGTCAACAGCAATATGTCCTGGCATGACCACGTTGCTAACATCGCAAAATCAGCCTCCCAGAAGCTTGGTGCGCTATTTCGCAACAAAAAACTCTGTACACCGCAGCAGTTGCTCTTGCTCTACAAAGCGCAAATAAGACCGTGCTTAGAATATTGCTCACATATCTGGGGTGCCGCACCAAAGCACACTCTAAAGCTGCTAGATTCCATTCAGAAGAGAGCTGTGCGTCTCGTCGGTGACCCGGAGTTGACCCGGAATCTGGATAGTCTGGAACATCGCAGACATGTAGCCGAGATATCTCTGTTTTACAGATACTTTCACGGCAGATGTTCCCAGGATTTGGTCCGCCTCACACACCGCTCGTCGAGCGCCATAGAGTCTCTCTTTAGTGTGTGTGCCACTGCCATAAAAAAAAAGGTTTAGTGGATCTACAGGGCAGAAATAATTATCCAAAACACAATTTTTACCATTTTCAAGATATTTGCTTAGTCAATGACTTTGTGTTCATAATGGGCGTACAAAAAATAGTATAAGCATCTCGAACAGTAAGGAGTTTACGGATAGGTAACTGAAGTATCTTATAAAGGTTCCCATTTTTTTTTCACGTTTTAGCGCGAAATCTTTCGAATGAAAACAATAGCCTCACAAAATGATGAAACAAACATCTGTTGAATGAAATAAAAAGGCACGGCTCTAGCCAATTTCGCGTAAAAATAAGATTTAATTATATGATTGGTCTATATTTGCGCTATCATTCTCACTACTAGCTGTAGACACTTCATGTCTGAAATGCGTGCAAGAAGACAGCCTTCACCTACTAACGAATGCACAACATTAGGCACGCTATACCATATGTCTTATAATATTTAACTTTTTTTCAACGGTTACTTTATTATCCTTAAAAACGATCTCCGTGCATATACGAGAGAAAGAAGTGTTCGAAATAATAATTATTGTTGAAAGCGTACGTGAGTTTCATTTACCAATGTGAACTGCATGTTGTGCATATATAGGTTTCATTTATTTATTTCTTTAGTGCGGATACAGAAATAATATTATTGCGAGATGATTTATTCTAGACAATCATAAGCTGTTCTAGATTTCAGTGGTCACTTCGTGTTTCTCAACATTTAGCCAGCTGGATGCATCAAATTTTAATTAATTTCTAATTATAATTACATTTTTGTTGGTAGAAAACAATTTAAGCTAAGTCAGTAAATCGTTTTTCTCAACAAATTTGAAAACATAGGTATATAGGTATCAGTAGCTCATTTTGACTATTTTAGACAAAACATAGATACCTACGTATAATTTAAATCACCCGTTCTGTTTCGTTTAGTCTGATTTCTAGATCAATATCAATACCACATTTCTCTTTTGTGATGCAGGCAAAATACATTTTCTCTCTCAATCAGGTACATTGGGAATTAGTTAGGTTATATGTAATTATCAAGGGGCAAAAATGCATCGGAGATTGGAGACACCACGGTAGAGAACGACAGATGCAGATATGAATGTGAAATGTCAGATACATTAAAACACAATATAGGAAGATACCAGATGTTTTGCAGCTGAATATAAAGAAAGATGTGGCGAACTACCTAAAATGAACACCAATAATTAAAACAACCATCCTGGAAAATAATTACTATAAAGGCGAGTCCCTATGAAAGATATTTACGCAAATTTTTGTATCGGTGTAATGTAACCCCAATGAAGAACTTTGCATTTACTAAAAAATATTTAAAAATGTTTTGCATCGTTTTTTTTTATAGTATGGTTACCTGTAACAAAGAAAAGGATTTTGGAAATAACCCGGCATCCCAACGATTCAGTTTTCATTTGCATATGACACCAAGAAAATGAATAATTCAGTCATTGCAATAACAAACAAACAAACAACAAACAAACAAAGCTTTTATCAGCAAAAACAAAATGCTATAGAGTTTACAAATTGCATTACCAGATAAACTCTCAATAATTGACTCTATCAAGTAAGTAATTCTCTTAAATTTCTTTAAGTTCTGACTATCACTAGTATATAGTAGCAGCGAATTATAAATTAATAAACTCCCTTGGAATTTTCAAATGATCAGTCAAAAAGAGCTGAAGTTAAGAGGTATCTCAAAATAACGGACCATGATATACTTGAGTTTTCATTAGGAGGAAAAGAAGAGAAGCATATACAGGAAAAGAGGATACCACTGTACACTGTACTTCCAGTACAGAAATATAAGGCAGATAAATCAACATAATTTTGAAAGTGATTTGAAAAAAAAGGAATGGATAGATGTAGGAAACCTGGATAAATTTGCAGTAGTATTTCATAAAAGTGTGACTGAATCCCTTGATGCGGCTACACCAATTATGAAGATACTTTAACATGAAGGCGACTTTAACACAGCTATCACTAAGCCTGCTTACTACAGCAATAGGTTGATAGGTATGCGAAATTCATTGAGTGTTATACAGACGGTTACCGATTTAACTCGAATAGACGGTGATCATAACACAATTGTTGATCTGGTATTTACCAGATCAACAGTTGTTTTATGATCACCGTCTATTCGGATAAAATCGGTGAGCCTCTGTATAAAACTTAATGATATCCTCACATCTATCAACCTATTGCTGTAGTAAGCAGGTTTAGTGACATCTATGTTAAAGGCACCAATAATGTACAGAAACTTATTCATCAATATGAGATCCTCCATGCATTCTTCCGGTATCTGCAAAAACTCAACTGCACTAGATTTTGGTGAACGAGATGTACCTACCAACACATGCTTAGCAATCTGTATCGCTAATAGGCATACTGTCTTGCTCACTTGTTGAACAAATAATTTTGATATGGAACACCGCCTCGTACATAAATTAAAACACCACCCGCATGTCTACTCTCTGAGTTGCATCTTATCACTGAGTAGACATCCATCAATATTTCATGATCACAAATTTCACTCGTTATCCTTGATTCCGTAGCAACAAATAAATTAATGTCATTTTCCTGGGGAAAATTAATTAGATCATCTTTGTTGGCCATAAAACCACCGTACATTATGTTCGGTGATAAAACTGCACGTTTAAGCAACACACATTTAATTGCTACAATGGGTTAAAATTTATTCTATTTTTAAATTGCACCTCAGCACGTTTCAGATATTGGCAACCCCTGTTCCAAACTACATGATTAACATCCAATGCGCTTCCATATTTCTTATTAGCTCGTATACTGCACATCCCCTTAAACTATTTGTCTCCAAGAGAGCACTAAAATACACTTTCGTACTTTGGGACAAATAAAAAACTTCCATATAAAAATCATTCCTGCATGTTCGTGTATAGGATACCTAGGCATTGTATAGAATGTCTGGGTCTTTTAGGCATTTGATGAAACGACTTATATTTTACACTTGGAAATTTCATAAAATATTTATGAAACTTTACACTGCCGAATGGTTTCCAGACAGTGTACAAAATTAACATTTCTAAAATTTTTCTTTATTTTTGACACTCCTTGGGTTAGTTTAGGTTAGTTTCTGTTGGGTATTTCCATATTAGTTTAGTTGGTTTAGTTTAGTTTTAAATCCTGTATTTTCCAATAGACATATTTTACATGCATGGAACGCTACTTACACTTACTTTAAAATTAATCATAGGAAGAAATAAATGACAAGAACACAATTTGGAGAGAACGACCATAACATTAAATATTATGAAATTATAACATACATTGGTATACGAGTAAAGAACATACACCCTAAATGGCATACACACTTAATTTGCATTAGAGTATTCATCCAAGGTACAAATTTCGATATTTATTAAATATAATTTGAGCCCCCTTTTGAATGATTTAAAACTGCTATGATTTTTTGAATACTGGGGCAATCTGTTAAATACATTGAAGCCTAGACAATGCGGAGAATATTTGCCGACTTCCAGTCAATATTTCACGGTAAGAAAATCCTTCTCTGACCGTATGAAATGTTCGTGAACATTAGAGTTGCAAGAAAAACATGAACTTACAAACTTCATAAATATAAATTCCTGGTCAAGTCAAAACAGCGAATTGCTTTAACTTTCCATTTTCCATTTAACTTAGTTAGTTGCAGTTGAGGTTTCCCAAAAACATATGCCATTGTGTAGTCTTGAACCGACACAAGTTGGTTGATTCAAATTTAATACATATTTCAATTCAATGTAGAAATACTACACATCGGGTTTAGATCAAGACTGCCACCACGTAGTCTGGATCTACTCGATAAATGTCCATTTTATCCAGATAATTTCATACATTGACTCATCATTTTGACATTAAGTTCTACCACAGAATAACACCAAGTTCATTAAAGCTTTTTACCTAGATAAGCAATCAATTTCATTAATTTAGGCAAAAATGGTAGCGATATTTACCTCACTCGGACTTGAGGGTTTAGAGGAGAATCGACGGTCTCGGTCTTATGGGACGAACGTGGGAGCCGCTAGAAATAATGGAAACAAAAAAAAATTTAGCAACATGGCGGTCAAGTGCTCCATAGGCCACAGAAAAAGGAATCCAGAGGAAATGCTTACCTCGTATAGCTTGTAGAACCCGAATAATCGGTCGTGTCAAAACACAAACAGAAACGCACAGAAATCCCCTATCAAAGGGTTGTATTATACCACAATACGCAACACGTGCCGTTTCTTGCTATACTCGCAAGCGTTCACCAGGCAGATAACTTAGCAAAGAGACCTCTCCAACCTTCCGTCTCCTGTCAATTTGCCCTAAATTAAATACTGACTGCGACACAAGTAGTGATGGGCTGAAAACTCGGCGAGTGACTCGATACAAGGAATAACTCTAAGAAAATAAACGCCCCAATTCTCGCCTATTATGATGATAAACGACGGCGGAAACCACGAATAGTGAGCCGAAATTACATTCTTCCGGAAAGGCTAGGAAATGCTCCAACAGCAATAATAAACCTTCAAAAATCTAAATCGAGACTGAAAACGCGCGATACGTAGCCCATTCCTATTATTTGGCAAAAACCTCACAAAAAAACTGGTCAGCTGTACCGAACGAGAAATATATTTGAAGCAGAGGTCCAAAAACGATCTCCGGAACATCAACGTAGGGTTCTCAAAAGGTAATAGAATATTCAAACTGAAATTAAATTATGGTTCAATAAGTCAAATGCAGCGTATTTGCAGGCTAACAGAATTGTTTAGAAATATAAATCGACTAGCTGGCTGTTACGATAATATAAGCCAAGTTAACTTAAAAATAAGGTACATACATCGATTAAGAATACAAATATATAGCTAACCTATACTTAAAATATAGTTAATTTTACATTGAGAAAAGAGGCAATTTCAAGCGAATTATTAAATTCAGAATTAATAAACCGATGAGTGCAAAATACAGCATAGGCTTTTCCCTAAATGCGGCATATAAATGAAATTTTAAAATTGGCAAAATCGAACTGTTACAAAATCAATATCAGTTAATAATCATGATGAAAGCGCCTATAACCTGAGAGGAAATTACCAAATTCGATACAAAACTTAAGTTTTTTTAAATTGATTTTGAACGAAATTTTGTTCGTGCGGTGTTTTTTGTTCAGAAGTGGTGGAACTTAATTACTGGACATTTTTTTTACAAATCTTGATAGCCTTGCGAATTATAATAACTCTACTTTGCAAATATATTTAGAAGGTGTTAATTTTTGAGTTATATAAGTAATACATAATGGGGCTCATGGAGCATGTCCATAGGGTGCACCGCTATAAAATAAATAGTTTGCATGTAAGATTTCATGTAAACATAACTATCAATTAAATATCAAGGTACATTAATTTCTTGTATTAGGTGTGTTATGGCTCAGCTTACAAGACGTCTACGGAATTAGGGCAACGGCATTGATATTTGGCAAATCAAGTACTTCCACCACTACAGATGCGTCATCTAGCCCTTTACCAGAAGAAAATAGTACCACCGAACAGGTATATTATTTATATTTTTTACAATCTCTAGACTTCTTCATATTTAATAAGGCTTGATAAGGGCTCTTTTGGAAATGTTATATGTTATTCCACTCCCAGCTTTGGGCTGGATAGAAATATTTGACTAGTCAACTCGTAGCAGTCATAAAATAAATATCAGTGTAACCAAGTAGTGGCGGACTGGCCAGGTAGACGGGTTGGTGATCGCCTCAGTTTTGCGAAGCTCTGCTTAATACCACACACTTTACGTACTATAACAAACATAGTAAAGAAAACACAAGTGCATTATGTGTTTAATTTTACGAAAGACAAAAAGTTGCTTTTTTGTCGATATTCAGAGTTAGTTATAGGAGCAAACAAAATTTGGAGGGCATAAAACATTACCTCCTAGAACTGAAGGTATTGCCTAAAACCAATATTTTTATTATACTTATAATTAAGATCAATTTTATTCTTAATGCCTTAAAAAATGTAGTATTTCCCATCTTAGCAGGCTCCATACAGTGGTGGCCAAGGTGGGCATTTGCGCAGAGCGTTAATTTATAATAAACAACATTTTCAGTTATTTCTTGGATAATTAATTGGATGGAGTGTAAAAAATTAATAATTACGCACATTGTTTATTTTTTTGTTTTAGTTGCAATAATGGCATCATTATTACAAAATAATATATTAATTACGCAATACAATTTACAATATATTCTGTCATTCATTATACTCGTCGTCGCCGTTCGGCGTATTGAAAGAAGCGTCTGGCAGGAATTGACTTATTTTATTTCCGTGGTATAAAATCGACGGAGTAGCAAGCAGAGATTCATTATTCATTTAATTGTATTTTGCATACCGATTTTTTCTAAAGCTAGTTGTAAAATGGCGAATTCGACATGAAAAATTTCTATTGTGGGGCTTCCAAGATGTGCAGCCGATCTAATTTCCCTATGCTAAGATGCCACTCTATGCAAAATATCATTATCGGTTAGATGATTTAAATCATTTTAGAAAGGCCTTTTCCAAAATTGTTCTTAAGTAAAATTCATTTCTCAGTTAATACTTGTTAATGCTCCTGAAGTTTTTATAAATAGAATCATAAATATAATTTCGGAAAACTTATTTCATGGGCTTTTTCGCAACCTATGTAGATTAACCGAAAAGCGAATCTTTAGTCTACAAAGTGTATCAACAATAGGCGTGTCAGTCTCGGAATCCCAAAATCCACGGACCCCGAAACCCCCCCGAAAAAAACGACCTCAAAAATCACGGAGTTAAGACATTCAGTCCGGAGAATCCCTTATGACAGAGCAAGCAACAAGATTATTATTTATGTTTTTGAATATACCGTTCATGGCTTTTTAACACGCGATAATTTGGCATCCATAACAACATTGCACTCGTTAGCGTGACACTGCCATGCCACTAGCGAAATACTAGTTCTTTAACTCTTTTCTACGATGCACAGGATACAATACGATCTTTAAGTAAAGAAAATTCAATAGAAGCTTCAGAGTATGATTGAAATAAAAGTTTTTTTAAATCACATCCTCAGGGGCGTCCAGGGTGATTTCCTCAAATAAATGGTATGCCACTGTTTTTCTGTAACTTTAGAACTTTACATATTGTCAAAGATGGTGAATATTTATGCGATTAAAAGTGTTTCTAAGCTTTTGCAATTGCGAGGACGAATTTCGAACTGTTTGTTATTTAACAGTTAAAGTTATTATTAATATATAATTTTTTTTTTGAAAAATATGGCCCTTAAAAGGTAATATCGCAATATACTATTGTGTTACTGCTAAATTCTTTTAATGCGCAAATGGTTTATATCGTATATGTTCTGGGCGCTAGTGATAAAAATTGGTTATTATCCGCAAGAATGTACCAACGTTATCTAGAGTAGAGACAGCCCGATAAAATAGCACTTGGAAAGCTAATGGAACGTTTTGGATGAACATGAAGTGTGAACTACAATAAGACTAATAGACAGAAAAGCGTGTTTATAGAAGAAAATGAGCTAAATGTCGTACTGGCTGTTACTGAAGATCCTCAAACAAGCCAACAAAATACACCCGTATTATGTCCAGTTGTAAGTAAGTAAATGATGAAAACTACCAAAGGAGATCCGATTTTTGTTCGTGGATTCAGAACAAACAAGGCACCAACGGGAATTTGCAACTTTTCTGTTTTTTCGGCGTTGGGGCAATACCTCAGTTGTAGAAGGTATTGGTTGGGGTGACATTTCACAAGAATGGTAACGTGAACACACATTGTTTTTATTATTATGCCTCAAGTAGTTCATATTTTGTGAGAACACACTCAAAATATAATGTGATAGTTCAACGTGGAGTTAGTACATTATCGGACCATATTTTTTTGGGAGAATGAATAGCTCACAAGGATGTCATTACTTCATGGGGCCAAAGAACTGGTCCCATCTCTAACTTTTTAAATGCAATCAAAGATCTACATTTGATTGTAAGAAGATTATAATAGCCAGGTAGGTCACCAAAAGTGGACTTTAGTGTATGGGAAGTTGTGAAAAAACGATATGAAAATTCGTATTCGAAATTGTTTCGGAAGTATTAGTGTCGAAATGTGTAAAAATCAAAAGAAGCATTTGAGGAACGTATTGAATTATCTCTTGGAGTAAATGGGAGACACTTTGAACATTCAAGGCAATTAGGAGTGTAACTTTGTTTACATTTTTATTACTTGGTAAATATTAAATCTTTAACATGCCATGTTTTTTCCTAAATCTGAGGAACTTTCTAAATAATTTGGTAACGGAGCAAAAATGTGTAGATACCACCATATGAAAAATGTATAGGGTGTTCCGAGGGGTCTTCTATTTAAAAAAATTTAAATTTTCGGCTCCCCGTTTTCTTTTGTTTTTCAATTTCAATTTTTAACCGTCAATATTTAAAAAACTGTTAAGAGACAGGCATAAGATCTTATACACAAAGAAAGTCTAGAATTATCTGTAGAGTCTAAAAATGCAATAATATATAGGATGTTCTATTTAAAAAACATATGTCAAAATACGAAGGTAATTTGAAGGGCGAAGAGAAAAAACAAGAAATGTCACATTGTCTTTGGTTTGAGAAAATTGGAAATTTAACATTTGTGACTAGATAGCTTTAAATCAAGGCATCAAAGAAACAGCATATATTTTTATTTGCTAAAGTGTCCCAATGTCACATTGTGTGGCACTGGTTTGCACGAACTTACAGGAAAGCTAAATCTAAAAATATAAATATCACTGTTAATAATTTTGAGCTAGAAGAAGAAAGAAAATATTTGTTTACCCTTTGATTATATACTAGTAAATCCTACTGGCAAGAAGGGCATTGTAACAGACCTGAGCATCATGCTTACAAAATATCATCAACCTCATTAGATTTTTATATATTGCGGCAGAAATTGGTAATAGATCTGAACCAAGTAGAATAAACATAATAATTAGTTTTGACGAACCACATACATTATCTTTATGGACACAAAGTTTCGGATGACGAGTATTTCGAAAAATTTCCAAATGCGAACTTGAAAATGATTAGAAATACTTACCACTTCAAACGTTGCCTCGGTTAACAAAACAAAGACAAAGTGCAAATACATGTTCGTGAGTGCATAATTTAATAATTTAGTTTTTCTATTTAAAATACCTATTATGACTTACCGGTATATGCAGGTGGCTAAAGTTCAAACTCCCCTTCTGGTAATATATTTCTGACTGCTGAGGTTCATTTGGAATTTACTGCAGTAATAGGGTTTTGTATCCAGGTACCGTGAAAAGTTATTATAAAACTGATAAGCCTTGGATGCTCCCGGGTAGATTCTATTTGTTTCATGTTTTGTATAGGAAAGGGGCCTTTTTAAATATATTTATCCTTTAAAAAACGTCCAATTTTTTAAAACCATATATGGTTAAAACTGAATAAGCGAAATAGGAGCGACAACACTTCATTTGACCTTTTCTTTTCAATTGTTTGAGGATATGTGTAAAAAATGGATTGACCTGTAGACAACACATGGATATTGAAACTGTATATGGAGAATTGTCTCAGATAGCATACATCATTCGTTGTCACGTTTGGTAATAACATATTATTTCGATAGTCCAATGCAGTCGCTATGGAATCATTTTTTTACTTTTTGCGAGCAGCATTTTTATAATTATAGAACGTCCGCCCCTTTCGTTTATGCAAGTTATATTGAATTGTTAATTTAATAATTTCTGCAGAATCCCTTTCAGAATTTAATGATTTTAATTCCATCTGAAATTCATCACATGCTGAATATGTGTCCAATCTTGGATAACCAAAGGACAAGTTAAACTTTGTGTTAAAACTTTGCCTCTATATCACGTATTACGTTTTTGTAATGTTCAAACTCTTTGGCAAATATATTTTCTTAGATTCGTGCAAGCTGTAATGAAGATAATCTAGTTTTAAATGAAATTATGTGGTTATATACAGCTTCAAAAGATTTTGGACACAATTTCCTATGCTTGGAAACATGCTTACCAAGTTTTCTTTCCCATAAGTACCCGTAGCTTTTACATTTTTTTGTAGGTATTCAATTTTGCTCTACACCATGAATTGACTGGGATGCTTTAAAACACACGTTAATTTCCTTTGCACTCCGTCGCGGTTAACTCTTATTTCATAGGGAGAATAACCAGCGGGAAATTTTGAGACATCTTCAGCTTGACGAGGTCGTCACAAGACGACCTCAGCCCTCAGAGATAATTTAACTGGTACAAGAGTCCTCAATCCAACCAGATATGTATTTTACTTATCGTTTGAACCTAAACTATTAAAATATTATTTTCTCTCTACACTGGCTAAAGTTTCAAAACACGTTAGCCTTTTACGCCGGCGGCGCGACGTCCCTCCTTCCTGAGACTGTAGTCGTTTTTTTTTCATAACATCAACAATTCTTCCGTTTTCTTCCTCCTTTTCGTCTTATCATTTTTATACTCATCACTATCAGAAAACATTTTTTACCTTTATAAGTACCAATAAATACACAAAACAAAGTGTTGCCTTTAACCTCTAACACATGAACAAACAAAACAATCTAAACGATTACAATCGAAATGCAAGTTTATGGGCGTGTTGTTCCAGTGGGCTCACCTTGTTCTTATCTTTTACGGGTGGGCAAAGAATCGTAACTTAGAGTTTGTTTACGATTCCTGCGGGTGGACATTCCTTGTTTTCAACCTTCCTACAGTTCTTTTAAATACACATATTTATGAAATGGTCCTAGTTATTATTCACTAGTCAACTACAAATACTAGCTACGTATTATACCTTTTACATGGCGCCATTATCTCCATTTCTTGAAAAGTGTGTCATTCCTTGTTTTTTTTCTCTTCACCCTTCATTTGTTTTTCCAGACATTTTGTGAATATAATTCATGAAAAGCTTTGCACCTTTTGCATTTGATACTTTTGACGCACTTGTAATTACCTCTTCAGGTATGATGCAAAATATAAAAAACCTGTATATTGTACAGCTTAAATAGTAGTAGCTTTGATTTTATTCTGGTGTGCACCTACATATAAGCATTTATTTGTTTGTTGGGTGTTAATTACTTCTAATTCTTCTAGACAATATATTTTCTTAATTATGACAATCCCCATCTTCATGTCGATATGCAAAATGAGCTGCAATATTTGATCTCACGAATATAAAATTATTTATCTAGAACTATACAAATAAGAGGGTGACAAGACAAGGACAATAATCTACCTAGATTTTATTTTAGACTCGAATAGTAGACAACCGAGGTTGTCTTTCTTACGAAGCATTAAAATGCCATTAAAATGCATAAAGGAAGGTGATGCAACTGGTTCCTAATTTTTTTGTCTAGGTTTATATTGCAAACAAAAACTACTAATCATTTTCAGGTACCCTCACACATATAGTTATGTCTTTATCTAGTAGCCTAACAAATAATATACAAGAGTTGTAAACTAAAGAAACATATTTGGATAATAAAGCGACAATATAAGAATTCCTAGAAAGAGTCGTGGATCTATTATAAACGAGAATTGTAATAAATTAGCAACACTGCTTGATGCACTGGTAAATGGTAAAAGGATGTGGATATGCGCTGTTTGCATTTGAAGTGTTATCGATCTTGATCCCACCATGACACCATCCGCATAAATTAAACCGACTTTCATTACAGACTTGGCTGCTTAGTGGTTAATTATTTTTTAAACTAACAATAAACTAAAGATTTTAAAATGTTTCGTACACAATAATAGTTTACCGAAATTCGGTAAGATTTTTGGAAGCTCAAGTAGCGCAACGTTATATGCTTTATTTATTGGGGAGCTTTTTAGGGATGGGTGTGAACAGCTAGAGCAAGGAAAATGTTCTTTTGCTATAGCTACGACAATAGTTCCTTTAGACAGTCATCCCAGACTAAATAAAGTATATAACACTTACAGTTTAAAGCAAAATACCTTGAAAATTTAAACAATTTTAAGCTGCTAATGGTGCTTCAACAATAAAGTATCGCAACAATGACAAGTTCTACTTCTTTCTCAGACAACGCAGCGCGGTTTTATTGATCATTGATCAAACATTTTTACTTTTACTTAAAAGCAAAAGTGACAAAATCGTAGAATTAACCATACATGCGTTTAAAATATTAAATAGCCGTAATCAGGCTAGTGGAAAAAAATAATAGAAAGTAAACTGCTGCTGCAACTTATTCAGACCGCGACGGAATTCCTCCCGTAACGACGTTTTAATCGTCGACCATTATTCAAATTTTAGCCATTCTTCATATCTCGAATTAGATGGTCATTTTCGCTTTGTTACCGCATTGCTTGTCTGGATTTAAAAAAATTGTAAACACAAGAATAATTTGTGGGATTGATAGACAACTTTTTTTATAATAGGTTTATTAATTATCTTACCAAATTACCTTCGAGATTTTCTTTTCAATAGAATACTATGTGCAGCTGCTAGGTGGAAAGACGGTGAACGAACGTGCGCGCCATTGGTAAAGGCTTGAACTTTATCGATCACGTCTTATCAGTGACCGGCAGAAAGTACGCATCATATGGAATTTTTTTGTATTAATGAGTCTTGGTAGAAATCGATATGGACAATCGTTTCTGCATAAAAAGCAACCCCAAAAGACGTTGAACAGAGCCGTTCGTCTTTTGGGGTTTCGTACGAAATTAAATTTTATTCAAAATTATGACTCAAAACGCACTTATCTGAAAAAATATCGCAAAATTGATTTATGAAAAGTTGTTTAGAATAAAGTTCTATAGCTATGTAAATATTTTGAAAAAAATCTAAGCTAAAAAATAAAAGGATATTTCCTTACAAGAAAAAAAATTAATTTGGAAAAATATTTTTCTGACAAAGAAACTTTAGTAAAGCCAATAGTAATGTTTTAAATTACATTTCTTAAACATTGGCATGCTATCTCTATTTCTCTTTGGAAAAAAGTAAAATCTTTAAATTTGCCACGTATTCAGCTGCTTCATAAGAGATCTCTGAAATACCACCAGCATATCCCGAAACTATTTATTATTGATAAACGACCAACTATACAAAAAATTTTTATTTAAAATCTTCATTCAAATCAACAATTAAATTTTTGGAATATTTTTAACTTAGAATCTTTGTTACAACCCAAATAACCCTAAATACCTGAAACTTTTTGCAAAATCTAATTGCCCATTATTCTACATGTCTGCCTTCACGTTCGATACAAGTTATTGTTCGGGCCTTCATTTCTCTTTATACGTTTCTCAACATATTTGGTGTAATGTTATTAATCCATTGTCGTATTATCTCTTCCAAATGGTCGATATTTTGAATTGGTCGATGTTGGTAAATCTTATTTTTAAGTGCCCCCTCAAAAAGAAATCCAGGGGCGTCAAATCTGGGGATCTGACTGGCCACTGGTTTTCTAAATATCGTCCTATCCATTTATGAGGAAAGTGTTCATTGAGCCACGTTCTAACTTTAATTGTACAGGGTGTTCACCCATAATGTCCCCCCTCTTTAACTTTGCTAATTTTTAAGCTACAAAAAAAATTAAAAACAAAATTGTAGGGTTTTTAATGCAGTTTTTGCACACGTAAAGAAAAAAACAAAAAATTGTATAGTATACAGAAACATTTTTTTAAATCTAGCCCCCATTTTGTATTCGATTTTTCGATTCTGCCTAAACTTCTAAGGATTTTTAATGTAACACACTATATGCCTATTCCTAATACTTTAGGAGTTATTGACAGTTGAATTCGTTATTTTTTAATTATAATAATAATTCTTTAATCATTTTTAAAACAGAAGATACAAAAGCACTACTCGAAACAATGAGATCGAATTGAGGAAACTCAATATTTATACCTCAATGACTTCAAAAGCTACACAGAAAATTATATTCTTAGGTGGATGTTGCCATAAAAAAATAAAAGAATAAACAAAATAGCGACTTCAACTGTCAATAACTCCTAAGGTAGTAGGAATTGCCATATAGTGTGTTACATTAAAAATCCTTAGAATTTTACGTAGAATCGAAAAATGGAATAAAAAATGGGGCCTAGATTTAAAAAAACGTTTCTTTTTGATCTACCCTGTATACTATAAAATGTTTTGGTTTTTCCTGCACGTGTGCAAAAACTACATTAAAAACCCTACAATTTTGTTTTCTTATTTTTCTTTGTAGCTTAAAAATTAACAAAGTTAAAGGGGAGGGACATTATGAGTGATCACCCTGTACTATGTTCTGACGCTTGTTGAAAAAAGGTATCAATTCTTTTTTGTAGCATTAATTCGTGCAAAAATTAAAAAAACTGGTCATTCAAAAACTCTAAATAATTAGCGGAATTCAGACTGCCCCTAAAAAAGTAAGGACCAACTATTTGCGTACCTAATACGCCACGCCGAAGATTCGTTTTAAAATAAAACTGGCTTTTTGTCTCTATAGTAAATGTGGGTTTTCATCTGCCCACCATCTACAATTCTGGGAGCTGACAGTACCATTCGATGTAAATGTCGCCTCATCAGTAAATTAACATTTTTTAGGAAAATGTTCGCAGATTTCAACCATACCTTGGAACCAAAATGAAAAATCTAAACGGGCATCGAAATCTATATCGAGTAAGGTGTGAATAAATTTTGGTTTGTATGCACGAAATTTGTTATTCTTTAATATTCTTCTTATGGATTTTTCAGATATACCGGTTTGTTCCTACCTTTCCGACATCGGCATCTGGGGATTTTCTGTGGCCGATGGCGATAAGGTACCTTCTTCATTAGTGACGGGCTTAGTATGTGGACTTTTGTAACGGTTTTCTATACTGACTGTAGCTTTAAATTTGTTTAAAATTCGCAACACAGTAGAGCCATGAATATTTTTATTTAGATGTCTAACATTAAATAATATATCTGGTGCTACCCTGGAACTGTGATGATTGTCGCCACATATTAAGACAAGCTCAATTTTTTCTTGCAAACTTAACTTTTCTTGGGGCATCCTAAATACGGTAAACGGCAATAAAATGTAAAATAACTGAAAATAAATAAACTAAAAAATCATTATAAAAACTAGATCAATAATAACGCTGCTAAATGATTTGACAGCTCTTGACATTGTCATTATTAATCCAATTATTCCATAGCTCCTTCGATCGTGAACCTATCTATGCAAGCATCAACTGATAGCACAGCTTATTCAATAACCAGCTATTCATCTCTATCGAAATCGGAAAGGTGGAGTGTCGGGCACTGCGCATCCTGGCAGTGCCCTTAGCGGTTCAGTTTCACGGTCTCGTGATTTTTCAGGCCATGTAATGACACGAAGCGAACTGAATTTAAAATGAATATTCCCTTCAAAATTCACGACAAATTCGCCCGAAGCTGCGGCTATTGCCCTAAAAAGACCGGAAATTTCGGCTTTTTATACAATTTTGCCATTTTAAATCGTTTTCAAACGAATTTTAGACGATAAAACATCGTATTTTAAATTAAACGAATTGTCAAAAGTATTATTCAGATGCCCAGACGTTTAGAAAAATATTAACTCATGGCCCTCTTCTAAAAATTTCACTTGACTTTCCCAAATCAAAGGATGCCGCCGCAAGATGAGTAGCTGGTTATTGAATAAGCTGTGCTGATAGTATTGTATTTTTGAATTATTAAGGAAGTTCTGTATCCTTTCTTTACTTCTGATTTGCAGAATTTAGTTAGGTATGAAGATAAAATAATGGATGATTTCTTTGATTTAATTGGGCGATAGTTCCAGGCGTGGTTTTCTTACCTTTTTTGGAACAGCTTGTACTCAAGCGACTTTCCAATGATAAATATATTTATCACAAAAACTATAATACCCACCGATAGGCTTAAAATAAAATTTTACTTCAAAATCTACTATAAAATCTACCGGAAACTATCTATAATCACCAAAAACTTTCCATATTTCCGATATTGGCCCACTTTTTATATTGAAATCGTTTTAAATGACTTAAATGAGATTGCAGACAAATAAGTCTACTTACATATCGCAAAAACCATAATCGATGTGCTAAAAGTAAAATTTTTCCCCGAAATCCGCCATGAAATCCGCTAGATGCTACCTCTAACCATCAAAAAATTTCCACATTTTCCTATCCTGTCCCGTTTTCCTTTTCCATCTTCAACACGTTTTCAGTGAGATTTCAGGCAATTAAACATCATGCCAAAGTATTGGAAGACGTATTTCTTCAAATTTCCCATAATATATTAAGAGCAAAGTTATTTATGCGCTTAAAATTCCGGAAATATTGAAAATTTTCGCCAATCAAATGCCGCAATATTTGTCGAATGTGCAAAGCCTAAGTAAAGTAATTTCCTGTAGAAATGTCCGCCATCATAAAAAAACTGCATTATAAAAAAATTGTAAGCTGTCAACGAACACCTTCTTTGGTCATATTATATCAAAACTTATTTCTGGCATTCGGTTTTCTTTATCAGGTTATTTGCTATGATGCATACTAGACACTAAAATTACCACCTCATTGGCGTTGAGAGCTTAGTAATGATATGTCGTTAAAATACCCATAGATTAAATTGATATTTCATGTTTATTGATCAGGAGGAATTTCCCTAATATTTTTTATAGTTCCAACGTACGTCCGTTTTTGAAGTTCTGTCATAAGCGCTCCAACGGCGAAAACCAGTTTCTGCGGTGATATTTCTGTTGGTATTTATTATGGGTCGAGCTAGATGTATAGCTGTTTGCGTGGCATTGATTTTTTAAGGTGCGTACAGACCTGACGCGACGCGGCCGCGACACGCACGCGACAATTCAAAATTCCTAGGTGTCGCGCCGCCTGACCGAGGCGCGTCGCTACCCGTCTGCTGTCGGTTTTTCGACGGCAGATCAAAGAAAGAGCGAGGCGCAGTGTGGACGGGTAGTAGTAGGAAAGTAGCAATCGCGCGAGAATCAGTGAAGAAGTGTAATAAAACTTAGTCGCGTGGCGCGTGCGTCTCTCTACATGGCTCACAGCAGGCGCGCGAGAAAACCACGCACGCGACGCGCCGACCGCGCGCCTGGTACGCGAACACGACGCGCACGTCTCGTCAGGTCTGTACGCACCTTTATCGTTCGATAATTCAAAGCTATCGGTTCCTCGGCCGCAATATACGTATGTACTGTAAAATCACCCTAACCAGAATACAAATAATATCAAACCGTGCCCTAACCACCGAATATAAAATATTTCTTTAAACTATGCCCTAACCGAGTGTCGGTCAACGTCTGTACCTTCAATCTATACCTTGAACTTCCACTGTCCGCGAAACGGAACCTGCAGCATTTCAGCTATACATTGTATTTTCTCCAAGTGAATAAGCCTTTTGGCAATTGCTTACAAATAAATTAAATAGCTCAGACATGGCAGCTATAATATTATCTTGCTTTCTAGTAAACGTAAACAGAGCAGGTACCAGTTGAAACATCTCTTGTCTGTTGATTTTGGTACCTGCCTATAGAGCCACTCTCTTGTACGAATTCAAATTCCTCTTTAATTAATCCTTCTCTGTAAAAATTGCATAGTTTAAGTGCACCACCAGACTGTCAATCCGTCTCACGCTGTCACTGACATGTAACTGTTTGTCGTCTGCATATTGATAAATATTGCACGAAGTGTACAAATTAGGTAATTTAATATTTGCACATCACGTTACCGAACGTAGTTATTGTCTCTTAGGTAGGTTGGTACTTACTATGCTGTTAATGCACATATGCATCAGTGTTATTGTAAAAAAAACTGTTTTATTCGACTTTATCCAGAGGAAATATGGTTTGTATATAAATTATGTTTAATTATACTATTTCCAGAATACATATTATTTCTTACTGTTTAATAAATTCATTAAATCAAAATCCGTATTTGTGCCAATACTGATTGGTAGTATGTATAATTAATTAATATATAAAGTTCAATTGAGATATACCTCATATTGTTTTGTTCGAAATTTTGGTCAATTCATTATTAGCAAATTGTGGAATATATATAGGGTATCCGGAAAATACGTGTACAACGTCTGATGACAGACGCCTGACGTCAAAATAAGTCGATTTAAGCGAACTTACCTATATCCAAAATTGCTTCATTCAGGCTGCAGAGGGCGTCAAGGATTAAAAAAAATATTGGATTTTCCTAAAAGGTTCAAAAACATACAAATCGATTTTAATAATTTATGGTGCCTTGTCTTAGGCTACAAAATGTACGTTTTCTGTTGGCATAGTAACCGGCTGTAATTAACAGGAAGTATTATAAAATGTTATATATTGTTATATCTTCTGAATTTTTTTGTCATTGATTTACTGACACATCAGATACTATTTTCTAGTAAAACAATGTATTTGGAGGATTTTTCCTCTCTAGCAAAATTTTCTTAGGATAAGTCGTTATGCCAGGAAGAAATATTTTCAATTACATGCTTGGGCAAGATATTTTATTAATAATAATAAGGGGTCTAAACACTGTTTTCTAGGCTGGTTTCTTATGTGTTCTTGTTCCTATGACATTTAACATTTCTGTTCACAAATTATTTTCAGAGTTTGAATATTTAGGCCACTATTTAACTTCTAAATTATTTTATATTAACATTAAATATTGACAACTATACGAACTCCGAAAAGGTTGACATGCTTCTGGTTTTTTTTTATTTTTTTTTATGGCAGTGGCACACACACTAAAGGGAGATCCTATAGCGCTCGACGAGCGTTGTGTGTGCGAAGATGTTGATTGACACGGTTCTTGAATATTTGTAAGTTGTAATTAGTGGGAAACAGATGTCCTGGAAGTGAGTTCCACAGTGATGCAGTGCGCAGACAAAGGAGTTCTGGTAAAGCGATGTTCTAGGTGTTTCTAGTTGTACGACGAACTGGTGCGTTCCTGCCGTCTGTCGGGACTGTCTGACAGGAGTTGCCAGGGACGGGATGATGCGGGCCAAATCCTGGGAACATCTGCCGTGAAAGTCTCTGTAAAACAGAGACATATCGGCCACATGTCTGCGATGTTCCAGACTATCCAGATTCCGGGTCAACTCCGGATCCCCGACGACACGCACAGCCCTCTTCTGAATGGAATCCAGCAGCTTTAGGGTATGCTTTGGTGCGGCACCCCAGATATGTGAGCAATATTCTAAGCACGGTCTTATTTGCGCTTTGTACAGCAAGAGCAACTGCTGCGGTGTATAGAGTTTTTTGTTGCGAAATAGCGCACCAAGCTTCTGGGAGGCTGATTTTGCGATGTTAGCAACATGGTCATGCCAAGACATATTGCTGTTGACCGAGACACCCAGCAGCCCAATTGACGAGGATGAAGGAATGGTCGATCCTGCCATAATGATGTCAGGGCCCGCTGTATTGACCCTCTTAGTAAACGTTGCTGCTTGGGCCTTTGCTGCATTGAACTGTACCAAATTTCGGTCGCCCCAAGTTTGAACTTTCTCCAGGTCTTGATTAATTGCTGTAATCTGCTCCTGTCTGCGGTGATGAGTCTCAGTCGCTGGTAAGGGTTTTTCTGATCTAAAGTGGGAGACAAGGGTACTGTCATCTGCAAAACTGTAAACAGGATTATTCGTTTCGATCAGCAAGTCATTAATATAGATGAGGAACAGAGTTGGTGAAAGTATTGCGCCCTGAGGCACGCCCGCGTTGATGGTGAATGTGTCCGAGATGTGTCCATCGACTGCAACGTGTAGGGATCGGTTCTTAAGGAAACTGGCCAGCCAGCTGCAGAGAGAGGCGGGCAGTCCCAAGGACGGCAGTTTGTTGAGCAGTCCGTCATGCCAAACTCTGTCGAACGCCTTTGAAATGTCCAACGCAATCGCTCGAGACTCTCCGTAGTTTTCAATTGCCCTACTCCATATATGAGTAACATAGGCCAAAATATCTCCTGTCGATCTCTCTTTGCGAAAGCCGTATTGATTATCGCTGATTATTCTGTTGTTCTCGAGGTATTTGAGTAGTTGCTGATTGATTACACGTTCCATGACTTTGGAGATTATTGGAAGCAAGGCAATTGGCCTTTTTTTGGAACAGGTTGCACTCGAGCGACTTTCCAAGAGGATGGGTAAATCCCTTTTCTGTAAGAAAGAGAAAAAAGCCTGGAAAAAACGGGTGTTAGTTCGTTGGAGCAGTTCTTTAGCACGATGGCAGGTATTCCGTCCGGTCCTGATGCCTTTTGCGTATCTAGTTCTTCAAGGATTTTGCGAATATCACGGTGAGAAAACTTGACTTCTGCCATGGTAGTGTTGATGTACGGTATGGTGGGGACAGTCTTGCCTTGGGGCACGTCTAAGGTAGAGTGCGATGAAAACATTTTAGCGAGCATGTTTGCTTTTTCCTTGGCTGTAGTCGCCGTGATGCCACGTTCGTCCGTCAAAGCCGGGAGAGACGTTTTTGTAAAGTTGTTACTTACTGCCTTTGCTACCGACCAGAAATTCCTGGAACCACTGGGGCATTGCAAAAGTTTATTCCTGATCCTTTGATTGTGTTTGTCCTTAGTTTCTTCGATCACACGCTTGCACTCGTTTCTCGCTTCGATAAAATAATTGCGATTTTCAGCGGTCTGATTTTGCTGCCAGTACTTATAGGCTTGCTGTTTCCTTCCCACAGCTATTTCGCATCTTTTGTCGAACCAGGGCTTTCCTTTTGATGGTAACTTGATGGAATTTGGGATGTATGCTTCCATTCCTGAGGAGATTACTTGCACGATCTCTTCGCAGCAGTCTGACGGGTCGTCAGTGGCAAAGCAGACGTCGAGCCAAGGAAAATCTAGGTAGAACTGTCTTAGATCGTCCCAGTTTGCAGAATTGTAATGCCAGATTTTGCGAGGCAATGGTGGATCCTTCTCTATGGGTGGCAATTCACAAACCGTTGTAATAAGTTTGTGGTCGGAAGTACCTAATGGCGGACCAACTGTAACCTTGTACTGGTCAGGATTGGTGGTCAGAAAAAGATCCAGGAGGGCGGCGAATTCGCCCCTCTCTGAGATTCGAGTTGGTTCGTCTACAAGTTGAGTAAGCCCGCAGCTGATGGCAAATGCTTCAGCTTCTCTACCTTCGTTGTCGGTCTTGTTGTGATGTTTGAGCCAGTTGGTGTTGTGGGCATTGAAGTCTCCCAGAACGATTATTTCTGAACTGGGGTGATCGACCTGTATTGAGTCAAAAGTGGTAGCTAGTGTTGTGAAAAAGCTTTGGTAGGCTCCATCGATCGGAGGGCGATAGAGACAACATATAAACTTGGTTAATCCCTTGGCGGTGAACTTGAGCCACATGACGTCAAGGTTGTCCGGTTCGAGTGTTTCCTCGCGGTGACATGAAAGGTCGCTTCGGACAAAAAGGCATATTCCGAACTTATATCTAAATCGGGTATATAAGTCGTAACCAGGATAGAGGTAGTTCACTGTTGTTGTTGTAGAACATACTTGTGTTTCTGTAAGGGCTAGTATGTGTGGTCTATTTGCTTGTAGAAGTTGGTGTACCGAATGTATGTTTGTATTTAGGCCTCTTATGTTGCAGAAATATATTCTAAATTGGTTCGGTATCTTTGCTGTCTGTGAAATGCGGAATGAAGGGCTCCCAGGGCCACCCAGCGCCCGGAGATCCGAATGGTCGGGGAGTTTACTTCCGGAATATTTTGATCCTGGAAGCACCATCATGTCCAAATATTCCTACTGTGGAACCCGGGACCACCAGCGCGGAAGCGGAACGTGATTTGGGAAAACTACTTAGCGCTTCCCACTTCTGGTGGGGTGGTCTTTCACCGGACGATGCGAGTAGGCTTAGACATCTATCACCTAGGGCTCGGACTCATTCCTTTGGCGGTCCCTAGTCTGACAGGGGTAGAAATGGGGTTTGTTGGGTCACTCCCCAGTGATCAGCTCCAGACTTTGTGTACGGGTTTGGCCAAAGAAATGGACGTCAAAGTGTTAGGGTTTACATGGAGAGATTTCCTGACCGTGGTATACCAAATCACCAAACATTTGCGAATATTGAACGCCATCTTCGAGAAACGGGTAGCTTTGAGCGAAAATTTGCCGGTAGGGGTCCTATGCGGACAACTGGAACCAGTGAAAAAGAAGAGGAACGTTTGATAAGAATTGAAGAAGAACCAAGCATCAACACACGCCGGTTGAAACGTGAGTTGGAGTTTCCCAAATCGTAAATGACATTTTAAGAGAACAAATGTTGCATCCGTATCACCTCCAAACAGTTCAAGAACTCTTGCCCATTGATCGCCCCAGCGGCTCTTATTTTGTCAATTTTTCTGAACTGAAGAATCCACGATCTAAATTTTAGTAAGAAATTCTTATTTACCGACTAGGCGTGCTTTACAAGGTTAGGAGTTACCAACATGCACAACGAACAAATTTATGCCGATGAAAATCCTTATGCCATTCAAGTTGCTCACCACGAACAACAATTTAAAATTTGGTCCTGTGGCATTGCCAGACAAAATGAATTTACCTACACTTTGCCAATTCTTCTGGAAGATTTGCCCCTTTTAATTCGGCAGGAACTGTGGTATATGCACAATTGAGCGACCTCGTTTTTCTGTTGCTGTTTAGCGATACCTGCATGACCAATACCCCAATAGGTGGATTGGAAAAGGCAATGATGCACCAATACGATGGTCACCACGTTCTCCGAACCTAAATATGTGCGATTTCTTTTTGTGGGATGCTCTTAAAACCAAAATTTATAAGACTCCCGTAAACACACGCGAAGAATTATGGCAGCGAATTTTAAATGCAAGCAGTCACCTTAATAATCCCGAGACATTAGATAAAGTTTAAGTTCATTTTGTAAGAAGTAAAAATAAGTGTGTTCAGCAAAATGGCGATTATTTTGCACATTTGCTTAATTAATGTTTTGTTTTTTTTTGAGTTTTTTTTTTAATATTATTAAAATATCTTGCCCGAGCACGTAATTGAAAATATTTTTTTTCTTCACTTATCCTAGCAAAATTTTGCAAAAGAGGAAAATCTTCCAAATACATTATTTTACCAGAAAACAATATCTAATTTGTCAGTAAGACAATGACATAAAACATCAGAAGATATGACTACATATGACGTCACTTTTATAATACTTCCGGTTAATTACAGACGGTTACTATGTCAACAGAAAACGGCATTTTATGGCCTAAGACTCAACACCAAAAATTATTAAAATCGATTTGTACGTTTTTGGAAATTTTAGGGAAAACCAATATTTTATACATATTTGACGCCCTCTGCAGGCTAAATGAAACAATTTTGGATATGGGAAAGTTCGCTTGAATTGACCTATTCTGACGTAGGTGTCTGTCATCAGACGTTGTACACCCTATATAGTAGAATCGACTAATCAGACTAGATCAATTTCACTTCATATCTTAAAATTAAGATTTTCGGATTCTAGATTTTTTTATAAATTTTGTTATCTCTCAATAGAGCTTTTGCCTTAATGGACAGAATAATATATAGATAGGCTGAGGATTATTCATGCTTGTGATAAATCATTTGCCGTGAGCACATCTTATTGATTCTTTGAGTCACTTTGTTGAACGAGTCATATAATCTATTTCCCACAATACTTATTTAGTTTGATATTGTCAGTCACAATTTTATTCTAAAACTTTTCTTTACGATCAAAACATTTTCCAAAAGAAATTGTATTGATATTTTAGTATTTGACCAGAAATAGTATTTTATATACTAGGATAGTGAAGTTAGCCACCACTAAATGAAAAAAAGATATATTTATTTAGGTTTGTATTCTTCTTGTTATGTCAGTACCTATATTGACCAATTGTAACCTGCTGTAATCCGAGAATTAACCACCTCCTCATTTGAAACAGTGGTCCTTTTTTTCTAGTTCACTAACGTTATTTTCGACCGTTGCATCAATCTCTCAATATTTTTCAATTTTAAACACCGTCGAACAAGTGCTAATAGAAAATTGCGACAAAATTTATCGCCTTACTGTAAACTGTTAGCTATGCAATTTATTTTAAACTGCCTACGTAAATCTTAGAAATACGAATAGAACTTGCGTAAACTGCACGTAATACCACCGGGTAACGTCTGTATATGATTACAGTCTAGGTCCCCGTCAAAAATAATTTAATAAAAGGAGCTTACATGTTTCGGTTTTGCGAGCATCTTCAGACCTGATCTTATCAGAATAAATCACTTCCTTTTTAAATACTTACTTTCGGCACAGGTTCTGCCAAAATCATACTGTTGTAAACTTGAGAAAGTTAGAGAAATAGTGAACTTTAACTATCCTAATTAACATGAATTTAGTGATGTGAATCCCTTGTAATAAAACGAGTAACATGGAGATGATTTTAAAAATATTTTCTAAAGTAAAAGTTCGTACTAATTGATTAATATGTTTACTTTGAGAAACGATATTACAATATGATCGAAACTTGAGAGAAAATCAGTTCACACTACATCCCCACCAAACCTCTAAATTTGAGTGTTGTTTCTGTTAAGTAGCAATCCACATGCTAAATTATAGGCGGTTTTATGATATGGTTAAGGACATGTCAAGCTTTGGATTCAAGCTAGATTTATAAACTCGAAAAGTTCGCAATGTTGAAGATCAGTTGGCAGTTAAAATTTTAGTTCAACATTGAACTAAAATCTATTTTTTAGGTGTCTATTATAGTGCTCTCATAAACAGTGGTCTGGTATGTTGACGAGTTTTTCCTCTTTAAACTTCTTTATAAAAGTATTTAGTATAATAGAAGAGAAATTGTAGTACAGGACACCCTATAACTGCTGAATGAACAATACTACCATAAAATGCAAATGAGGGATAAGCGGCGACTGGAAGCACCATTGTCGAAGAGCTGGGTTTCATTTTTTTTTCTGAATACGTAATGATCTATCATGTGCCTGTCATTATGATTTTTCGATTTTCTGAATACATATGTTAATACATCAAAATATAACAAAAATGTAAGGATATTATTGCGTGCAAATAGACCAGTAACAGAGTTTTATAATCATAATAATTAAAAGTCGATAGAATCATTCTCAGAAAAATCTGAAGAGTGGTCATGTCCTAAAGTAAATATCGGCAGTCATTTCTTCGTTGTAATCTTTAGTTAAATTTGCTTGACATAATAATAAGCCTCCATCCAAAAATCAATTTTCACCTTCTATATGAGTTATAATAAGTGTCAGACGGCGCAGCGGTCTTAAACCCGATGGCCGTTTGTCGAGAACTCATGATTTTGCCAGAATTTGATACGATGTGCGCTTCATTTAACCAAGTTTCATCCAAGTCAAAATATTTTTGCATTCGCTGTGATATTTTCTGATCGACCTCAAGCATTTTAGTCTCCAGCAAATAATGTCTGACCCATCAATAAGAACAGATCTTCTATTCTGCTTTTCCCAGTGAAAGTTCATGTCATGAAGACTTTTCCACAGTCTACCTCTTGCTAGCTGGAGCAAGTTTTCGTCATGCTTAATGGCTAGCAAAATTTTGACCAGCGTTGGTATTTCTTTGGCGAAGTTAAAACTTGCACTTTTCCTCATGTACCATCTTAGTATCGTCGTTAATCTCAGGCGGTTTCCTCCCTCGGCGTGGCTTGAGCTCACCGATGTTCTTATAATTTTTTTCTTGCAAGAAGCTATAAATAGTCGCTTCTCCGACTCCTACCATATTGGCAGTAATTATGCAGCAGGAGATATGGGCCCTTCCTAATTCGCTGAATATGAACTGGAGAAAAACGAAGTTGAAGCCATTATTTAATCAGATGTTTCTTGCTTTATGCCGAACACGAACTAAAATGTTGTTTTTTTATATGTACCCGTCTTATATATAGGTACCTACCTACGAAATCCACTAACAACTTACCTGGAATCCGATTTTCAACAGAGCAATTTACCGATGTGGCAGGTAGTACCGTCATGCCAATGATTTACGATTACTGACCCTAACTTCGCGTCGACTTGTGCTATCAACTCCAATGGGATAAATTTTAATCAAACGACCCAGATCAATTTATAAACCCGGTTGGTGAAAAGTTTCACTAATTTTCGCGATCTTCCCTAAAGTTGGGTAATTCAAATTATTTTTAAAATCAGAGTTCATAAAGCTCGTTCCAACCAATGAAAAATCATTTTACTATCACGTGGTCGCTGCCAATGTCGAATGTTATGATCGATTTTATATTCGACGTTGCACATCTACTTTTTTGGTAATTATGGTACAAGGTGTAAGAACTGCCTACAGCATTTTATTGAAAATAAAAATTATTTGCTTTTAAGGGCTCTTACACGAGGATACTGTGCGCGAGATACGCGTATCCGAGATACAGAATCGCGGTCGAAAACTTGCACTGCCGCAGTTTCATTCACGTATTTCTTCAATCAGAACTAAAATAGTCGCAGTGCCGTGCATAGGATCATCACTATAGCGCGTAGTAAATAATACCTATGACGATTGAATTTATCCTGAAAAATATCCTGCGTCTATGATATTTTCTCCGTTGCAAAAGTATCCATGTCTGAACAGGTCCATATATCGTAATGGAAATTTTGTATGCGGCATACGCATTCAGCGTCCGGGGGCTGAGTTTCCGGGATGCAGAAATTCAGTATCGCGATTCTATATGCGTCGCTCCTGCCGTGTGAATAGGTTCATTTGAACGTATGTTTAACGTGTATCTCGGATACGCGTATCTCGCATATAGTATCCGGCACTTTAGTAACTGTCATTTTATTTTATTGGTTATGAATTTTAAGCAATAAAATGTGAATTTTCTCTACTTCTTTTTGTTGTCTATAAATAAATGCCAAAATTGAGCTCTAAACTGTAAACCTCGCAACTACGAATCTTTCAACTTCGACATTATGAACTTATGAGTATACAGGGTGTCTCACGGTCGATGGTAACTTAAACGTT
>MU187100.1:79562-110124 GCA_016904865.1 Pissodes strobi
ATATATAGCTGCTCCTTAAACGCATTATTTTTATAATTCATAGAGGCAATTTAACGAAGTATATATTGTAGTTTATTACCAGTTTAAACGTCTTCCAAAGCCTCAGATCCTTTGCTAGCTTAGAATGTCAGAAATATCATAGTAGTACAGTACAACTAAGTCGTTTAGGTAGAAGGACCCGGAACAAATTAGCATAAAGCTGAGACTGGTAGTAAATTCGGCCCGCATTCTTGGAAAACAGTACTTTTTTTGTATCACCCTGTATTTTCGAAAAAAACGACATATATCCAAAATGTGAAGAAAGGAAAAATAAAGAGGATAAAAACATGTAGTTCTCTATAACAGGTTTCCTAGTTTATGGGCAAAAAAATCTTTAAACTTGCCTAGATTCTAAAAATTAAAATTTTTCCTTTAGATCGACCTGTATCCTGTATGTATCCGAAAGGTCACCGAGAGTTAAAAAAAAAACAATAAAAAACCAGAACAATTCAAAAAGTCTTAAATGGGAATTTAATATTGGTCCTCTTCGTTTTCTTCAACTTGAATATTCCAATTAGACATGAAAGACCACTGCAATGAACACACAAGGCAGAACAAAATATGTTAGACTTTTTACAACTGCACAGTTTTGAACACCCCCTCACAGCTTATAATGTGTTATGATAAGCTGTGACCCTTTTTGCAAGAATAATAAAACATCTTCATTATGAAATCTGTAGCTATGGGTTTAGATGTTGTTATCGGCCACAGGGTATTATGTTTTTTGATCCAGCCCTAATACAAAGGATTTTTCCTGTTTCCTAATGTAGACCCTCAAATACTGATTTTTTTGCGGCACCTATTGCTATTTGTAAGCAGGCCAAATCAAAACTGGAGTTCAGGGTTTGCCGAGCTGTCAAAGATTGATATTTATAAAATCTCAATTGGTCGAGGTTCTCAGCCAGTCTATGCTTTTCATACGGTACAAATAAAAACTTATTTCCGGACCTCACAATTTCTTCCTGAGTTGCGATTGGGCATAGGAAACCTGATACTAATTGCTGTAAATATTAAACCAGCATGATGTAGAATCACAACCGGAAATAGCGTATGTGATCATTTGGCATTTTTAACTCCTGCTGTATTTATAAAACATCTGAAACTTTATTTGGTTTTGCAGTTCTTCCAGGTCTCAACATATAAATGTGTCTAGTTTGTACTTTGTATACAAGTAGCACAGCAAGATCAGTATCTTCTCATTCTCCTCAGTACCACGGATTCACTTGTCTTACGCAATGGCTGTATTCACTATGAGCTTATCTGCATCACATTTATTGGCTGGAATATTTCTGATACCAGAGCCTTTTAATTTTTTCATAAGGATTTTAATAAACAAATTTTTTATTTAACGTTAAACAGAAATTTTCCTTTACTTATTGAAGTCGTGGAGTTTTCGTTGATATTTACCTCAATACCTGATCTACGAGTTTGCCAGTGAGATTTAATTGATTCCATAAAGTCATAACCGTCAAAAACTATTGTTACCATTAGAGCATAATTGTTTAAAATATAGTTGACGTACTGGTTTAGAATAGCTTCGTAGGTGCTTATATTAGAAATTGAAACATGACATAACCTCCATCTGTCAAAAAAGCTGAATTTGGACGAATTGTATCTGTAGCTGGATATATCTTATCAAAATAAAATAGTAGAGCAGCTTTATTTGCTTTAAGTAAGAACGATATTATTGAAAAGTTATGTTGGATTCACATGTTTCTTTATCGTAAACTTTAATTATCTTCAAAACAAACGACAAAGGTTTCACTTTGTCATTTCTTTTCAATGGTAGGTCTTAAATTTTTTTGTCAATACACTTTATAACAGATCCTCTCTGAGTTCTCTTACCACATCACAGTTTATAGAATCTGAGGACACTGTACCAGATGATATCGGCACTAATGTAGTTATTTCGGAATCAAGTGGATTATTAGCTTTCAAGTGTTTTATTAAAATTTGTAATATCTTGGTTTTCTCTTGTGTCTCGCAATTCGATCTGTTGTTCTGAATATGTCGGCATCGACTTTGAACATGTTTGAAGTGAGTTAGAGATCTTTGTGGACTCAGGAAGGGACAATACGCATTTTTAAAATTTTAAAGTTTTTAAAATACTGCATCTGTTAAGCCTCTACCTCACCCTCTGATTTCATGAATCGCATTAAAATCTGCTCAATCGTTATGCCAGTCCACAAACCAAGCCAACACTTATCCGAAATGCGTCTTACCATAAAGAAATTAATACATTTTTCATATTCTTCTTGGCTCATTATATTATCTAATTTGTTCATCTGCTGTAAATATTATGACTTGATCTTGCATATAGTAGATGACCACTTGAATGGACATATATAAATGAAGTTTAAAATCACTGACTCCTTATGGCATGAATGAACATTTTTATCATATCAAGGTGTTCCATTTTTGAATGATAGGCATTTTATTAAAAAATTTTAAAATTTTAAAACCATCAAAGTTTTATTTATTGAATTTTTTTGTGCTCTTTATTTTTGCTCTCTACATTTTTCGACATCTGTCATATTTTCGGAAATACGGAGTGATTTATACAGAAAGTACTGATTTTCAAGATGGCAGGCCGAATTTGATGCCTTTAGCACGTGGATTCTTTGAGATTTTTAGTATGTTAAAAATGCCCAATTTGTTCTGGATATTTTATTAGTTCTAATGTACTAGCAGCTTAAAACTGTATTCGGACCTTTAGAATTTGCTTCGAGTTGCTCAAGCTAAAATTGAACCTTGTTTTGCAGTGAAATAGAAAAAAAGAATTAGCAATTGATTTCTTCATTTACTGATGCACTAGTTCTTGAATTAAATGGTGCAGTTTGTAAGACAGAAGAAGGATCGTTATATTGTTCTAAAATTACCTATTTTTCACAAATAAGGATATATTTTTATTTATCAACTTTTTTAAACGATGTATAATAACAATATTTCTATTTTTACATGACTATATTTGAATATCCTTAAAGACAGTATTTTGTATATACGTGTTTTCCTGTTTTTTTAAGTAATTAATATTATAACATCTTCTAAGCAATTATTGTTGTTTTGCAAGTCTATTTATGTGGGTTTTCTTTCTTATAATTTGTGCCCTTGATACGAGTTTATTACATTATTGTAAAAAATAAAAATTAAGTTTATCTATCGTTTAAATAAATTAAAAGGTAAACAATTTGAAAACAGAACATCTGCAATATTCTACTAGTCTGCATAATAATACTAAATATCGTTCGCTTGCAAACACTGACTTTGAAATTCCACCCATTTATTGTCATAATATGTAGAAAAAGTCTTTTCATTCGAATACTATGTGTATTTATAGGGAAAACACACATTTCCAATAACCAAGGCGAAAAATCAAATAATAAACAAAGCTTTAACTTAGAATGGCAACTCAAGAAAGCGCCAAAAAGAAATATTTAAATATATGGTTTAAGAAAAAAATAAAATTATTTAAGAAACAAGTGGGAAAAGCTGCTATTCCTCGTCAATGACCTTTTTTCGGAGAGATTAAAAACGAACCTGGATTGGAGAAACATGTTAAAAAAATGTTTAAGGATTTATACTAAACTGCTCCTCCAAAAAAACGAGACACATACCACGGTGTAAGTATGGCAATGCTTTGCTCATCTGCTTAAATATAAAAAAATGTATCTCACTTAAATTTCGTAACTATGTACTACGAAAATAAATTTGAGGATATTTGTAATGCAAAGGACTTTTTTATGTTCGGCATACACACGAAAGGAAACTTCTATACCACTCAACGATCGTGCGTATGTGGAGATGACGGCGAACGTTGGACTTGAAGCGCTGCTGTAGGTTATAGTTTTCGGAAGAGACATTACTCGGAGGTCTATTCCAAAACGAGGCGGTCCTCCAGAAAAAGGAGTCAATCAATCGTATGTTGATTAGCAGCTTGTGTCTGACGGGTGTTTCTGTTTGACACAAATCTGAGCAGACTCATAAGTGCCAGCTCGTTCCACCTTCCGTATCGATAGTAATAGGTGCGCCACTTTTCTTCGATGTTCATGGCTGTCAAGGACCTCAGTGAACTCTGAGTCATCCACGAGACGGACTATTTTCCTCTGTATGGAGTCCAATATTTTGAGCAAATGCTTGTTCCATACATGGGAACCTTATTCCAGAAATGGTCTTTCCTGGGTCTTATAGAGCAGTAAGAACTGATCAGGTATATACAACTTTTTTGCTCTATATAGAGTGCTCCTAGCTGTTGTGCTGCTGCCTTGGCGATTTTGGTGACGTGATTTCGCCAAGACATGTTGTTTTCTACGTTGACCCCCAGCAACCTTATGGTAGAGGCCAGAGTCAGTGTTTGGCCTGTCATTGATAAGTCAGATCCGGCGATGTTTGCTTTTTTGATAAGATAGCTGTCTTTCCTACATTAAGATGAAAACTGTTTTCCTCACTCCATTCTACAATGGTGTTCATATCGTCATTGATGGCAGCAATCTGATTTTCTCGCTCGCGTTGGGAATGAGTAGCGGACGTTGGAGTCCGTGACAAGAATTAGGATATACCCCTAAGTGTGCTGTCGTCTGTTGGAACAGTGTGGGAGATAATATACACCCTTAAGGAACTCCCGCATTTATTTTAACTTCCTGCGATAGGTGTTTATCAATACCAACTTCTAAGTGCGTGAAGATAACTCGAAACCAAATCAGAAACTCTGTCCAAAAACCTTGCCTCAACCTCTGAAGACGACCAGTACTAACTAAAACCGAGTCTAAATACATGAAAGATGTCCATAATTATTAGAAATCTTGTTCAAATCCTGAAGATAACCTGAATTTATCGAAAACTTATCTGAATCCCTGAAGATGATTACAATTAAGATGACCTGATTTAGTCGAAACCTTATCTAAATCCGTGAAGACGATCAGTATTACCCGAAACTTGCTTTAAATCCCTGAAGATGACTCTTTAGTCCAAACCAAGTTTAAATACTTGAAGGTAATCAGCTTTATCGAAATTTGATCTAAATCCTGAAGATGTTAAGAATTAGTCGAAACCTTGTGACGATGATCAGTACTGACCGAAACTTGGTCAAATTCACTAAGGATTATCAGTGTTAATTAAAACTTTGTCCAAATCCCTGAAGATGTATAAAACTTATATGGAAATCAAGTTATTTAAACTCCAGCAAACGAATGCTAATCATTAAAAAACTTACCAAAGATAACACTAAAGATATTAAACGAATTCTACCAGAAACAAAAGTCCTATGTCATGATAACATCAAATACCAGAAAACTGTTTGAGAAACGAAGCAAACATATATTATGTTGTAAATATCATACTGAGGACTATTCGCAGTTAATTCGGTGTGTGCCATGATGATTGTTTATGATCCGATTATCATACAAAATATTACCTTCGGACGCAAATTACTGAAAAAAATAACAGAAAAAATGGATTGCATCTCTTGATTTCTACTGTATAATTTGAACCATCTGATCCTCAATACTGAAAATTATAAAAGCAAGGAAAATGCAGAGCATCAATTTAAAAGTTTTAATCCACAATTCAAAAATTCGTCAGCACCATAAAAACTTCTATTTATCAAGTACTATTAAAGTTTACAGAATTTAATTCTGTAAACTTTGGTACTACTTTATCACTCTCCTGAATGATATTTCTCTTGTTTGTATCGACATTTTATTAAAAACCTGTTTATGCGTGAAGTCCACGCGCGATGGAAGTGAAACTTCTTTGCTAATAGCCATAGATACAGTTCATTTATTAGAATTTTGGCCCCTTCCGATCGTTCTCAGTTCTCACTAACACATACGTAGATGCTATATAGGCAACGCTACGCATCCATTTTCCCTCCTGCCTAACCCATAAAGATGCACGCAGCCATAAAGCCGGACACAAACACCGACCTCCATTATATGGATAAGCACAAGCCGCCTGTGTGCGTCAAAAAATCGTACCAATCATGGGGGAAAAAACCGGGTTCTGCGTCGGACAGAACTGAAAATAGGATAGTTTTACTCATGCGCACAAACACCGAGAAGCGACAGAACGAAATCAGCTGATAAAGCTTTTACAGTTCGGTAATCAATAATATTAATATTATCAAATTTCTCTGATCTTGCTTGTTGCTTGCACTTGAAAATAATTAATTTTTCTGTGTTTGCCGTTTTGGGTTTCGAGTTTCGGCGTTTTGTTTCGTTCACTTATTGAAGTACGTACGCTTGAGTGGTTTATGTTATTGGTTCATTGAAAATAACTAATTTACTTTTGGATATCTAGTTTAGTTTATTATGTTAATAGTTCGTTATTAGAGTATAAGTTGGGGTAGACGATGGGATATAAAGACAAAAGACCTTAAAAGACAATGGCGTCAACTGCCAAGGTCAAAGAAAATACTCAACGGTGTTTGGTTTGGTGTTGCCAAAATAAGGGTACAATATCAGGGATTTCTTATTTTAAGTAAGTATAATTATCTTTTAAAGATAACTGCAGCATAACATACAAAATATGGGAATAATATCACCTTAGAAGTGGTTTATTTACTGACCTTTAGCATAAATCACGATGCATAAATAGGTCAGTGAGTTTATTCAGTTTCAATATTTTGTATTAAAAGAGTCTTCTTATTGGTAGGATGGATTTTAATTTATTTTGTTGAGCTTTGATGCTCTAAATAGTTTTTTTAGATCCTTAAATGGGTAATTGTTCCCCATACTTGTTTCTGCTATTTTAAAATATTTAAAAAAATTCTTTTACAGACTACTTATATGGGTTTAATAATATAGAAATGATCCGTGGGGGAGCTTTAATTTTTTTTTTCAATATTGTAAGCGGCAATCCAATACGACTTTGCGCTCTAAATACACAAATAACTATTACAAATTCTTAAAATCCGGACCTGTCGCTTATTCACGGCCGTGCGTTGATGAAGCACGTGGAATCGATCGATGACCTGTTAATTGAAACTGCGCAGTCTCAGAACTAGCTTATTTTGTTTATATCTGAAGGCGCATGAATTGGTATGATTTGGATCGCTTTGTGCTTATCCATATAATGGAGGTCGGTGGACACAAACAAAAGGTGGTTATCCCGTGCTGGAGGCTGAGAAGATGTCAAAATAGACCAGGGTACTTGAAAACATTAGAATCATACCTTACCTGCATTTTGAGACTATGGTTAGCTTCAATTTAAATAACGGTGTCGTTTATTCTTTTGAGGAGTACGTTATTGTCAACTTTGGTTAGCAACTTAGCAAAACTGTCTCAATATACTCACACCTTATTAGTGATTTTAATATCAAAGGATATGTTACGCAATTTTTGATAACCCTGGCAGATGAGATTATAAACTATTATTTCTACTGTTCTACTTTGAGCAGTCATTTCTCACAAGCTGAGTTGCATTTATATTACCATGATAATTATTATTCAATTACTAGTCACCTGTAGCCTCATTAAAACTAATAATCGATATTGCAGAAATTCATCGGCATAATGAAATTCATACAACCACTGTGGTGCACTCAAGGTTGAAAAATAAAAGTTACACCTATAAATTCTACAATGCAAACTTGTTTTAATTTTACTTTCTATTGAAATGTCATTTTAGAATAACATGCTATTATTATTTTACTATTACTTACAAGAAACAGACGGGTTGCTGCAGGGAGAGCTTAGAAAGTGTATCTCAACTATCAAGATTGTTTTACAATATGTATAGTTTTTATTTTATATTATCTGAAAATTTAGTTTTAATGTTATATAATTTTCTTTTACCAAAGATGATTGGTAGTTTTTACCCAAAAAAGATCTAGGGAACTGTAGTGTTAAGATTTAAATAATTCCTGCACTTTTAAGAAACAGTATTTAATTGAAAATGAAGAAAAAAAAGATTATCTGACGAATTAACTGTAGTTCTATTGTATTATTTCAAAAAAGAATCGATAAAAAGTTTGTTTGTAAAAACAAAAGGATTTTTCAATGTTTTTGCCTTTTTAAGAAGGACATGAGTTTGTCACATATAATTAGTTGATATATTTATGTGGTGAAATCTCACCTAAGTTCGACTTTTCCTTAGTTAAGAAAAAAAAATGCTAATTCAAAACATTCATAGACCAGAATACTGATATACTTTGGTGTCAGTTCACTGTCTTGTGTTTGTAACCCATCGATTTTAAAATTCTGAAATACGGTTAGTTTGGTTTTCCTTCTCATCAATAAGTAGGTAGTCGTTAGAAGAAGATATTCTTTTTCTAAATAATATTTTTAATTTGGTTCTTGCAGGCATCTCTTAATCAAAATAGACGAAACTGTGAGCGCGGTTTATTACACTCTGTTAGCGCCTTTTGTCTGTTTTAGAACACTGGTATTTATTAGAATATTCAAAACTAGCTCAACACTATCTTGTCGATGACAATGATGAACTAGATTTTAAAATACTGCTTGAGTCTGTGTATGTGTATGATGTAACAGCGGTAAGGGAATTAAAATAGTTATAGTTAGTACGGGACGAGTACATGACGCATATAACCAATCAATTTAATAGTTGCCACCCCAAATGTTCTCTTTGCTCCGCTTTATGTTGCAATATTTTTCGATTAGGATTATTTTGTTGATACTCTTATTTTAATGCATTTAAATAATGATATTAATAGGATAATAACAGGTTTTGAATACTGTTGAATTAATAACTGATTTTTTAGTACTATTTGTTTTCGATGAGTAAATTAAATTGTAGGGTTTACTAAGCTAGTAAGAGATAAATAAAATTTAATAAAAGCATGTGACAACATCGAAACCCATGCCGCATTCCTTCCGTTGACAGAAGGTTTAACCCATGACCCTTCACATTTAATATGCGTACAAAACTTTAAGAGTTGTTTTGGCACACTATTTTCCTCTTAATTGTCTAAATAGCTGTCAACCTGTCAGAAAAACTTGAAGTTGACAAATAGTGACATAAGAAAAACGAATTATACGAAAATTTGCCTCATGTAAAAATGCCCATAGGATATGTGATGCTTTCACCGAATTAATAAGTGAGAATTTCCAGGTAGGTGAAATAAAAAACTTAAACTTAACTTGCAATGACGTCAATACCGAAAATTAACTTGCTATTTCGACATAATGTCAACTATGACATTTAGAGGCAAAATTTCGATAATAATTTAATTTGTCACTTGTTCGAAATTATGTACTTTAAATTCATAATAAAAATGCTTTTATTCTTTTTGTTCCAGGAATTCTCCACCGAATACGATTCATTCATAAAAATTAACACAAAAATTCAGAAAAGAGGGTATCGTTTCCAGAAAACAGTATCCAGTTATTTTATCCATTATTTCAAAAAATATTGTTACATCTTAACATCAACAAGCAATATGTTGTTTTTCAGATATTCTTTGTGCAAATTGTTGCTAAAGCAAAAAAATAGGATAGTATGCGTTTTTTAATTCCAACTGCCAACTGTTCGAGTTAATTGTTCACTTTAGTTGTAAATCGGAACACTAATATTCTTGTTAAAGCCACTGTAAGGTTGTTCGAATTAATCGTTCATTTTAGTTTGTAAAATCGTAGTTAAGTTTAAGTCCTTTTTGAGATTGAACTAAAAAATAAAGTTTTTAAAAATAGATCAGTCGAACTTAGTATTTAACTTGTTTATTACTCTAATACTTACGTATTAGAAAAGAAATCCAAGTTATTTACTGAATAAAAATGGTACTCTAGGAAAAGCGATCTTGATATTGCTTGGATGTGGAGACAAAATAAGAAGTCATGTGTGTGCTTTACTTAATGCGAAATATTCCAAAAAGCAAGCCTCGCAAAGGACTTTTAGTAAAATATTTCACAAAAAGTGCGAAACAGTAAGGGATTTGCTCAGAATTAGTCGTACACTTTTGTTGAATGAAGATAAAAAAATTGGACATACCATTCAAAAATCCTGATATTTCAACTGTTTCACTGACACACAATCCAGGATGCTTCTCGAACTACAATTCGAAGGTTAAAAAAAGAGAAATAACATAATAAAGTTTGTCTTGTGCAAGAGCTTTTGAAAGACGATTATGATAGGCGTCTGCAATTTTGTGAGAAAATTATGAGACGGTGGGACGACAATAATGATTTCCCACTAGACATAATTTTCTATCCTATTTAAATGGAGCGGTTAATAATCGCTTTTGGTCCCAGGAGAATCCACATTGGACATGCGAAGCGCTTATACGTAGCACCCTCAGAAAGTCAATATAGGATACCATACATACGGCAGGTATCGTCAACAACATCCAAAGCCATTCCACGTGACGATTTATATGTTTCACCCCAAACAGTTGAGGCTATCGAGGCAACTTCGGACATTTATGCATTTCATAATCTTTTTCAGTTAAACCATATTTATAATGTTAATAATGTTATTTTAGGGGTCTTGAGTCATAGAATAGTTAGTGTGGATTCTTGTGATCCACTGCCACTGGTACGTATTGATTATCATCATCCACCTTTATATTTTAATTTAAGAATTTCTAAAGATTTTTGTATTTTTTGTCGGTAGTGCCAATGAATTTTATTACGACTTTAGATCTGCTGACTACCTACTCATTAAACATTACTTAATGACTTATTGTTGCGAAATTTTGTTCACCAACATGAGTATTTCAAGCATGTTAAATATTCTATGATATACAGGGTGCCTCTAAAAGGTCTGTACAAAATCCTATGACATATTCCTTACATCAAAATAAGCCGATTTAAACCATTTTACCTTAGTCCGAAATTGTTCAGTTTCCGAGATACATACAGTTAGGGGGCGCTTTACAGAGTACTTCTGATGGTTTTAAGTGACCGTAACTTTTTTCTCAGTGTAATTTTCTTATTTCTTTTTTAAGAAAATGATGTATTGAACATTTTTACGCAAAAAAGGTACTCCTGTTAAGAACCGCTAATGTAAGCCGTTGTCGAGATATTTTTGATTTTTATTGTTCGATACTGTACCTTTATGGATGAAATTTGTTGTAAGAAAAATTTGGAACTGTTTTTTTTTAAATCAATGAGGAACAATTTATTTGAAAGTACATTTAATTACATATCATAAACTTTTAAAAATGTTCAAAATGACCTTCGTTAACATAAGTACAAAGATTAACACGACGTAGACGTTAAATTTACTTTTTGCATCAATTCCTGATCGTTCTTTAACATGTTCGTTGCATTTTGAATTCTTCCCCATAGTTCCTCTTCATTATTAATTGGCCTGGAATATACCATTTGTTTTAAGGTCCCCCATAAAAAGTAATCCAACGGAGTCATATCGGGTGAGCGTGGTGGCCAGTTTACAGGAGCGTCATTTCCTCTACCGATCCATTTGTTTGGATACTGTTGATTTAAATAATTGCGGATATTTAAAGTAAAATAATAAAATGTGGTGGAGCACCGTCATGCATAATCCACATAACTCGTCGAAGTTGTAATGGCAAATCTTCTAATAAATCTGGCAGCGTACTTTGTAAATGCTCCAAATAATCCACACCATTTAGACGTGGCGGTAAAATGCCAGGACCGCTAATAAAATTGCTAACGATTCCTGCCCATGCATTAATCCTAAACTCATGTTGATAGTGAGTGACTTTTGTGGCATGCGGATTTTCAACAGCATAGACATGTTCGTTATGCAAGTTGGTTATGCCACTTCTTGTAAAACACGCTTCATCAGTAAATAAGATTTGCTTAGCAAAATCCATATTCTGTTGTCTTTGTTCAGTAATGAATCGACAGAAGCCTAATCGTTTGTCGAGATCCGGCGGTAAAAGGTCTTGTACCTTTTCGATATGGTGTGGATGAAGCTGCTGTTCTTTTAATGTTCTGTGAATAACATCCTTCGATACTCCTATCTCTAAACCTAAGTGTCTGGATTTTGGATCTTCAGCGATTCTTTCCAAAACGTGTTCTTCAACCGCGAGTCCTTACCTCACGTTGTCGTTCATAATTGGCAGTTACAGGAGTGAAACTACCGGTTTCGCGAAGGCGTCTCTCAATAACAGCAAATGTTTGATGGTTTGGTATGCGCCGATTTGGAAATCTTTCTCTTTATACCCGTACACTTTCGCGACCATTTCCTTCACAATACCCATAAACTAATAGCATATCCGTCATTTCTGCAGAATTGTATTCTTCAGCCATTTTGGCACAGTTCAAAAAATTTTAAATTTTGCTAAGACCTTTTAAACACCTTATTTATTGTCACATTGACAAAATGCAGGTACTGTACTGTAAACCAAATCGAACGATAAGTATATTACTTGCATTCTTAATACACAAAAAATGTTCAAGTTAAAAATACTCTGTCCCAAAAAAAGTTTTAAAGCTGTTCGCCAAACAAGAAAGAATCAAGAGGTTTTTTGTATGCGATACTTTAAAACAAATTTTATCCTTAAAAGTGACAGTATTTCGGTACAGTATCGAACACTAAAAACCGAAATATCTCGACAACGGCTTACATTAGCGGTTCTTAACAGGAGTACCTTTTTTGAAAAATGATCGAGACATGATTTTATTAAAAAAGAAATAAGGAAATTACACTGAAAAAAAAGTTACGGTCACTTAAAACCATCAGAAGTACACTGTAAAGCGCCCCCTAACGGCCACAGCGAAAAGGTGTCCAAATTCGGGTTTCGCATCTCAAAAAACCTCTGGGTACCAGATTTGAAAGTAATACGTTACAAAATGTACATACATTTCAAAAAAAAAATAGATTTTTATTTTTTAAATTTACCTCCCTGTATCTCGGAAAGGAAGCAATTTCGGACTATGGTAAGTTGATTTAAATCGGCTTATATTAATGTCAGGAATATGACATAGGATTTTCTGCAGACCTTTTAGAGACACCCTGTATTATATGATACATTGAACATCTTTATTCCAGTAAAGAAAGTTGCCAGCAGATCTAACCATTCAAAAAAGAAGCGCACAAAACCTACAAATCAAGCAGGTCTGCTCAAGACTATCAGTTATTCTTTAACCTTCGTTCATAATGTAGTATCCTTTCCCGCTAATGCTATAATAATTATGTTCAAAATATTGAAGCCTTTCTTCAGCATGATATTGGGTAGTTTTGGAATTTTACGAACTCTAAACGAAGACAATTAATGACTTGTCTAATGTTGTGTGTTTGGAGAATGATAGTGACGATATGGGTCCTGAGGCAGCCAAACTTTTTGCACAGTACTTTAGGTCTGTATATTCCTACATCACTAGTTCTGAGTGCACAAGAGTGATTTCATCTAATAAACTCACCAATAAATCGTTCTATTTCAATTTCAGACATTTATTCCGAGTTGAATAATTTAAACATTCACAAGAGGTTTAGGCCGGACAACATCCACCCCATTTTACATAAAAACTATTCATTTATCCTTGCTACACCTCTGCACTTCATCTTCAATGAGTCCCTGAGACGGGGCCTCTTTCCTGACTTTTGGAAGTCCAGTTTTGTAGTTCCTGTATAAGGCTGGTGACAGAATCAACATAAGAAATTATAGGCCCATCTGTATTATAAATGTTATTCCTAAGGTTTTCGAGAATCTTGTGTAACTATAGGTATCTGAGTTCGGTGTTGTCCCCTAAGCTCAACCTTCTTGCTTATTCTCATTACGTGGTTAGCCCTTGGAGAGGGGTGCTTCTGTTTATACAGACTTTTCCAAGGCATTTGACTGAGTTTCTCACGCGATATTATTATGCAAGCTTCATACCTTGGGAGTATCTAGCCCTAGGCTCAATTGGATTGAAAGTTGTCTTACTGGTCGAACTCAGGTGGTGCTAGTGAACAATTTTTTGTCCCATAAAATCTCTACACCTCACGGGTCTCACATATTGGTCCTTTTTTTCCAGCCTTTTCGCTGACGATTTGAAACTATTCAATATAGTTGTTACTGTCTGGCACTTCAGGAGGACCTACGCAGATTTGCAGTGTGGTGCCACAATAATGGAATGGGGATCAATACGTCTAAATGAATGCTTATGCAATTTTCTAGATTGCGGTTGCCCACAATTTTCGCCTACGTCACTGACGGTGAGATTCTACCATCCGTCGAGTCTATCAGGGATCTTGGAGTTGTTCTTAACGCGGAGCTATCATTTGTTGAATACATGGCAGGTTCGAAGATACTTAGATGAAATATTCCCAAATCAGTGTATTATTGATAGACCGGGTACAGCTGAATGGCCGCCAGGATCTCCCGGCTTATCGTGTCTGGATTATTTTCTTTAGAGATATTTGAAATGAAAGAAAGATGTCGGATAATATTAAGGATTTAAAGAACACAACTACGGTTACTTCAGCCGGTAAATTATGTGTTACCAACCATTTGGAATGCCGTGGAGACCTTTTACTATCGCCTTGGAGAATGCGAAACACCGAATGGTGGACATATCGATTATTTAGGGCATAGGATAGAATTTAACAAATATTCTTTTATTTTTAAGCAGTTGTCTCAATTTCTAATTGAATTAGAAGACAAAGCTAGTTCTGAATAAAAAAACAGGTTATTGTAAACATAAAACTTGTTTATTTGTTTCGCTGGATTCCGTTTTCATAAGGTTACAACGAGTTCCCACAAGACATATGTTTCCATTTGAAAAAAAAGGTTGGGTAGCCAGGGGTTAAGGGGTTGAAAAAAAAATTATTATTATATAACCAAAACATGGGAAAAACTTAGATTAATTGCCGTGTTTCAGTGTTTAAAAAAATACTCGCTCAAAAACTTTGAAATTTATTTCAGATTTTTGGCCATCCCTGAAAATATTCGGGTCTGTGATATTCATTTAGATCAGGGGAGATTGCTTTTAAGATAATTAATACCTGGGTTACGCTTTGTTAATAGACAGTATTTAATTAATGGACCTCATATGATAAACTTTCTTCAACAATTAAGAATTCTGTTTCGGTATTGTTGATAAAACTCCGTTTTAGAATTAAGAAAATGTTTTTACGAAGAAGTAAAACGAGAGGTTTCTAATGAGGAAAGCTTTTTAGGTGACGAATTTAAGTCTACGTATCTTAAAGCAAAAGACCAGTTCCGAAATATATACACATAGATTCTAGTATCTGTTGGAACGAGTTATAGTTGTAGAACCAGACATATATATTCTTTAAATTCAAGGTCTCTAACAAAAACGAATTGCCTCTATTGAGAAATGAATATCAACGTGATATTGGAGGTATTAGAGCTTGGTTTAATTTTTAAAATCTATGTTTAAATTCTTCAGCAACATATGTTTCGAAATTGGGTGATTTCTATAATATTGCTGGAGTTATGATCAATAGATATAGTGAGCCAATTTTTTTGGTAGAAGGCAATACCGAGTTGACGCAACATATTTTAAATCGATCCCTTCAAGTTAATTAACTTAAATATCATGTAGAAGTAAATTATCTCTTCAGAAGATGCTGAATAGGGATTCCATTAGAAAGAAATAAAATTTGAGATTTTCCAAGGTCAAATTCTGATTATTTACCAGATCAGACAATATAGGAGAATACCACCTCAATTTGGCTCCATTGTGAACCAGCACACACTTTGTTGGGATGCTACATTAAAAGGCTTTTTAATTCATGATTTTCTTTTTTTCATCTTTCAGCGATGAATTAATAATAATAATAAATAAACGTCTATATTTTTATTATTATTATGAAATTCCATATGATAATATGCAACTTCTCTAGAGATAATAGCTACTGAGAAGCGAGAGTTTTCTCAATTTAGTATGTTGTAGCAGCAACATCGTATAAGTTAGAACAAAACGGCTTACACGTTACTATCTCAGTTTTCCGTCCGTATTTTGAAATATTAACATTATTGGTATATGAAATGTTGGTAAATATTATTATTCAGAAAATTATAAATTTTAAAAGTTCTTAGGTGGAATTCTTTGATAAACCATCCTTGTTAGCGGCCATACTCCCACAAAAAATGTCATGATGATATTTAAATGTAAAACATTGAAAGTGGCATTTTAACGAAGAATATCATAGTTTCAAGGTTTTCATAAATTAGCGGAACGTTATGGCATATGCGTTTACACACCAAATTGCCTATCTTGATTACGGATTTGATTATAGCCATCGTCAGGGTCAAAAAATGTTTAATAATTCCTTAATTGCTAAAAAAAACTAAAAGTTTAAATTAATATCTAGATACTTAATAATATATTCGTTACTGGTTACTGATGCTTGGCTACTGAGTAATGAGTTGTAAAGTACATAAAAAGAAATAACTTACCTAACAAAAGTTTTCTTTAAAAAAGTCAAAACGTCATATAATGATTTAAAAATAAGTGTATTACCTATATAACATATCTGATTAATATTTAGAATATTTAAATTTTATAAATCAATATTAAATCAACTATAACTATTAAAGTAGTAGACAATGCTTAATGTTTCATAAGAGTCAAAGTTGCGTTTTTACTTTTTTCTTCATTCTGTCAAGAATAATATTTTTATGTAAACTTGTTTGAGATGTTAAATGGAAACGGCAAAAATAGTAGTTTTTCACGCATCGCTGTAAATTTAATTGGATGGATTATAAATACAATAGTCAAGCGAGAAATGTGTTTTACATGCATTCGTGCATCACGCTATAATTTTTCTAGGCCTGTACATTTATTGGAAACTAAAATAAGAAATATGTGATCTCAATATTGTTCTATTTAGTTGAAATAATAATTCTTCATATCAAAGATTTTGATACTTTGATGTTGTGTTGTTAATCATATTGGTCTTATATTATGATAACAATGGCTACTAAAAACACCGTCCATAAAGATAAATTAGAGGAGCATTTTGTTCATTGTGTACAGGTACATGGAATGGAATAATTGTTTTTCACATGACGTGTGGAACAGAGTGGGCCGATTTTTTTTTAATTGAATGAAATAGCTGGCAAAGCAAAAGGTTTATTTACTGTTCGTTATAAGAATATCTTTGACATTCTGCCAAGGCTTGAAAATTGGGAAAAGAATGATTCTTTAGGTTTATTAACGTTTTATGTCGATCGAAAATTTATCTTTCCTTAATTCGTAGTAGACAAATTTTCTACACTAAAAATGTCATATTAAGATATATAATTTTAATTTGCTGATGGTATAATAATTCTGTAGACCCCAAAAAAAGTAGTTAATACCAAAATGTCATAGAAAAAAAAATTAAACAATTTAATTGTCGAATGAGGGAGAGATAAGTTGCATCCTTGCGGTGAGTTCTATTCTAATCATCCTCTATTGCTAATTAATAATGAAATTATAAGTCTGTTTTTTATTATTTTTAATGTTTTTAGGCAACTTTTACAACTCCAAATTTTGAATTTTCTTTTTCGCTCGACCTATTATTTTTTAAACTAGGCAAGTCAGACAAAAAGCACGTATTTTTATAGTTACATCATTTCAAAAACATGATGCATAAACGTTTGGCACAAAAATTATGGAATTTTTCAGCAATTTTTTTATTTTTATGTTATTATTTATAACAGTAATAATAAGTAATAATAACTTAAGCCATTTACAGATAAACTCCACAAGACCTAATGTTTAATAACATGACCAATTAAAATTAAATATTCATAAACTGCCAAGCTATTTATTCAATATACTTACTCTAAAACCATAAAGGTTGGTAGTACCTAGGTTTCAGTTACCTGGGCTTATTGATTAAAATAATTAGGCACATGTTCGATATAGTGACGAATTGCTGTATAAGTTCGTTCTTAAATCTCTTAGATAAAATCTACTTGTATTTTTTTGTTAATTTGGTTTAATAAAAATGGAAGTTGAGCTAAAATATCAGCACTGTTGGCGTTATACTTGAAATGTTCAAATAAACTGCGCGTCAAAAAAAAAAGTGAAAACACAACTTTAGCGTTATTTCTTCATTGAGATTTCACGTCGAGATAGCCTTTTGCACTAATAAATATATTTGGATTTTGAGCCAAAAATTGTACAAGTTTAAGCTTTTTTATGACAGTGGCACACACACTAAAGGGATATAGCACTCGACGAGCGGTGTGTGTGTGAAGATGTCGATTGCCACGGTTCTCGAATAGCTGCTGTAGGTTGTAATTAAGGGGAAAAAATGTCCTGGGAGTGAGTTCCACAGTGTTGCAGTGCCAGCCAGACAAATGAGTCCTGATAAAGCGATGTTCTAGGTGTTTCTAGTTGGACGACGAACGGGTGCGCTTTTGCCGTCTGTCGTAGCTGTCTGACAGGTCTTGTTGGGAACGAACGGGATGAGGCTGAACAAATCCTGGGAAGATCTGCCATAAAAATATTTGTAATACAGGCAGATCGGTCACGTGTTTGCGGTGTTTTAGACTATTCAGATATCGGGTCAACTCAGAGTCGCCGAGACGCACAGCTCTCTTCTGAATGGAATTCAGCAGTTTTAGGTTGTACTTAGGTGCTTCACCCCAGATGTGTAAGCAATATTCTAAGCACGGTCTTATTTGTTCTCTGAAGAGCAAGAGCAGCTACTGCGGTGTATACAGTTTTTTGTTGTACCATAAAGCACCAAGATTCTGCGAGGCTGATCTTGCGATATTAGCAACGTGGTTATGCCAGGACATAATGCTGTTGACCGAGACACCAAGTAGCCCGATTGACAAGGATGGAGAAATGGTCGATACTGCCATAATGATCTCAGGGCTCGCCGTATTGGCTTTCTTGGTAAAAGTGGCTGTTTGGGTTTTTGCAGCCTTGAACTGGACCAAATTTTTGTCGCACCAAGTTCGAACTATCTCCAGATCAAAGTCAAAGTCAAAGTCAAAAATGCGTTATTAGTGCAAGATAATGTTCTCATTCACAAAGCAGGTTAAAATAATTAAACAAAGTATTCCATAAAATACAGGAACAAAACAAAAACAATTTTAAAATAATCTAAAAAATAAACTAATTTAAAGAATAAAATAACATTAAATAAACAAATTGACATCAAACAAACATCAATATACATGTTATATACTAACAATATTAAAGATGCCAAGAAATATAACCTTAAAATACAGACACATAGAGAAAAAACTATAAATAAAATAATATTGAATTTAATATTTATATACGAAGATAAAGTCCCCTAAGCATTTATCTCGACATTCGCCAGCGCAGGGATGTCAGTCAGAGGAGTCGGCATAAAACTCTGCCACAGTGTAGTAGGCCTTACTCACCAATAACCTTTTTAAGCGACTTCTAAATAATCGCAAAACATGCTGAGATTTAATATCTGCCGGGAGATGATTATAGATTTTTTTACTTTCGTAAATTAATGATTTTTTGGTAAGGGTGCTTGTAGGGATAGGAAGAAGAAGATTATTAGCGCCACGAGTATTGTGCAGTCCAGGATGACGTTCCATCGAATCTATGTTCTTGTGGACTAAAGTGGCAGTCTCGAGAATAAAGAGAGATGTCAATGTTAAAATCTTCTTGTCTATGAAAATTGGACGACATGATTGCCTTTGACTAACCCCCATGATGTAACGCACTGCTTTCTTCTGAAGAACAACCAAGATATTCAGCCAATACTGGCTACTCATGTCCCAGAATGGTATGCCGTATCTCAAGCGTGAATCGAACAAAGCAAAATACACATCTCGTGCCACTCCAGAACCAAGTGCGTCCCTAGCAGCTCTCACTGCAAACCATGCAGATGACAATCTCTTGCGTAGGCTAATAATGTGATCCCTAAAACGTAACTCACAGTCAATGAAAACTCCCAGAAACCTAGCAGCAACCCTTACATCCACTGGTTCATTGCCCAAACTCAGCCCCGCCATGTCACATCTGAAACCCATCACATGGGTTTTATTAATATTTAAGGAAAGTTTGTTACAATCAAACCAGGCCTTTATCTCCAATATGTCTCCGGATACATTCTGTCTCAAAGCATCAACAGAGTCATTGCACCATACAACAGAGGTGTCATCCGCAAAAAGCGTAAAACGACCAGATATCCCGACACTAACAAGATCGTTAATATAAATTAAAAACAGAAGGGGTCCCAGAACAGATCCCTGTGGCACCCCATTTCCGATATCTAAAACTGTTGACTTACAACCTGACACAACAACAAACTGCCGTCGATCCTCCAAATACGAGCGAAACCAAGCAAGAGAAGAGCCCCTAAATCCATACAAGTCAAGCTTGGAAAGCAATATTTCATGGTTAACGCAGTCAAAGGCCTTGGTAAGATCACAGAATACCGCAGCCACTACCCTACCATCATTAAGATCGCGGTAAACGCTAGTGAGCAGATCAAAAATATCTCCCGATCTTGATTAATTGTTTTAATCTGCTCCTATCTGCGGCGATAAGCCTCAGTCGCTGGTAAGGGTTTGTTCTGATATAAACTGGGAGACAAGGGTACTGTCATTTGCAAAACTGTAAACAAGATTATTGGTTTCGGTCAGCAAGTCATTATTATAGATGAGGAACAGAGTTGGTGAAAATGTTGCGCCCTGAGGCACGCCCGCATTATGGTAAATGTGTCTGAGATATTTCCATCAACTGCAATGGGTAGAGATCGGTTCTTAAGGAAACTGGCAAGCCAGCTGCAGAGACGCTGGCTTTCCGAAGGGCGGCAGTTTGTTGGGCAATCAGTCCTGCCAAACGCTGTCGAATGCCTTCGAAATATCCAACGCAATTGCTCGAGATTCACCGTAGTTCTCACTTGCCCTACTCCAGATATGAGTGACACAGGAATATATCTGTTGCTATTGAATTTCCGTCAGTATTTGTTTGCTGTATTACATAATAGATGCGATTTGAGTCAAACTCGCGACGAGTAGTTCAATGAATCCAAAATTATGTTATAAATGTTGTTAATACATTTTGCCGACTTGGAAGGTTGTGTCTTTCAAATACTAATGACTGTGACATTTCGCTTCCAGATAACCGCTCTATTATTTCGCGGTTGGTTGCCTATCATTCACTTTGTTGTTAAAACAAAAATTTAAGGCTCAGCCACATAGAGCTAGAATTGTTCAAGACAATTTTAAAGAGAATAACATTGGCCGCATGGCGTGGCTTGAGAGCTCTCGATATAAATGTTATAGAGCATGTGTGAAGTAGAATAAAATTAAGGTTGAATTAGAGGGAGTATGAGTATAATAATCTGGATGGCTTAACGAATGTAATTAGATCAGAGTGGGAGACTGTTTTCCAAGACTTTTTTGTGAATTCGGATAGCAGCATACCAAAAAAGGAACGGATGTGCAGCAAGTTGGAGGTGGACCAATGGAGCATTAATGAAAACGTGACTGTAAGCAAAAAAAGCTTTCACTTTTTCAATTTCTGTCCTGTTTGCTTCTCCGCTATGTATAATATACGAATATCCTTGTTAGGGCAAAACGGCTTCCTGAGATGAAGCTTAAATGGAACGATTTTTCAGCATCAAAAGAGTTTATCAATTTCGGCCAATTCGTTTACAAGCTTCAGCAATTTTAAACTGATGCTGAAATTGTTAGTTCACTTTTAAAGGAAAATTGATATGCTTTATCAGAAGGCTTTAAATAAAAAACTGACGTCTCGACATAGTGACTTGGATTTCAAATCGCGCATATTACATAATACAATAAACAAGTACTGACGCAAATGCAACATCTTAAACTTAATCAATTTTGAAACTACTTTCTTCTCAACCATGTATAATATCCAAATATCTTTGTTCGTGCAAAGCGCTATCTCGACGTGAAGTTTCAGTAAAACGGCCTTTTAGGCTCTGAAATGTTGATCAAAATCCGCCAATTTGTTTTCAAACTAAAACAATTTAGAAACGATACTAAATTGTGTTTTTTCGTTTTTTTTTATGAGCAGTATAGATATATATGCATTAATTCTACAATATTCCAAATAATTGTAAATAGTTGTACCCTTGCGGTAGATAAAAGCCAATTTTCTGCAATACATATTATACCATACTTAAACAAAAAAAAAAAATACGTTGCACCCTTTCACTCATACTTCGTGTGGCGGTGACTAGATCACACTACCATACTCCAGTCTAAGTAAACCCAGACTATTAAATAGTTTGATCCATCCATGTTAAAACCTAGCCCGTCATTTCTTCATCGATATGTTTATTAAAATTTGAGAGTTTTAGTGTTGTAAAAAAGTCATAGATGCACATCTGCTAGCATTAAAATTGAACTTTCAAAAATAGCTTAGTCAGTAGCAAAAAGCAAAGTCTTTGAGTGTTCTAGCCCAACCTACATCATATTATATAATTTCATTGACAGAAATGACAAATAATAATGGTCCCAAATTCTGGGAACACTATTACAAATCTTATATTTGCATCCCTTACTTTGACATACGGTTTTCTACAACCCAAGTGAGAAAATAACAAGTTTACAAGGCTATCTGTAAAACTCATATGTTTAAGTGACTGAACAGGTATTACCTACCATGTTTTATTTTATCAAAAGCCTTATCCGTATCTGCCTAAATGATATCAACTTGTTTTTTTATTCAAGGCTTCATGTTAATGAAATGTTATGAGGTTAATTAGAGTCGATTTTATTGGAAGAAAACCATGTTGAAGTGGCATATACGATGCTTTAGCTAAATCCCATTGAATAATATATTTAATAGTACAATATTGATATGGCACTGATTATAGACATTGGCTTCTAGCTTGTAATTTTTAATATTTTCCTTAATACTCTTTTTAAATACAGGAAGCCCTGCAGAAATGAAGGATGACCTCATATATTTAAACTGGTGTCGAACATATATGGCAGCGGTTTTACCTTTTACTATGTAACCTGGAATTCTATCAGGTCCTATTAACATAACCTCATTTACTTTTTTAATTGATGCCATTGTGATTTTTGGTGGTGGAGCAAAAACTGCGATGAAGGAACTAGCAAATGCATCAGGTTAAATTACTGACTTATAAATTTTTATAAGTAACCTCCATTGGCATATCATAACAACTTTTTTGAGATTTTATCTAAGTTTTAAAAATATTTCGAATTTTTATATAAACTGGTACTTACTACCCTAACCTAGCAAGAACAATTATTATGTGCTTGTTTTATTTTAGTTTTTACTAGTTTTTTATGTCATTTCTTTAGCCAGTATAACCTTGTAATCTTTTTACGCTTTCTGAAGTGAATTTCTTTTGTCTTCAATAATTTAATTATTTATTAGCCAATACACTAGATAAGAAAAATTCGTGCTGATATGAGAAACATTGCACACATATTTTATTCGATATGCCTTACAATTAATCCACAGCAACGTCTACGTCCATAACCTCGTACACTGTTTGAATGAATTAAATTATACATAATATTAATTTTTGTTTTTTTTTTAATTAAGGATATTTTCTATTTATTCATACTGACCATATTCATACTCACCATTACAACTTCTTTCTAAGAGTGCTACGAGGTACGAAATCACAATCTCTACCATCACGTGACACTTTGACTTGACAGATGGGGATAATGCAATAAGCACTTTTTTGTAAAATCGATACATTATAGAGACTTTTCAAATGTCATATCTATGTCGAAATGATAGTATTTTGCCCACGTTTGTTTAAAAGGCACATTCTTTAAGAGCATGTGCCTAAAATTAAAACAAATAAGAAAAAACGACATCATTTGTTAATTATATGCATAATATATTAATACATAAAATAAGGAGAAACTGAATATAATTATTATACATATTCATAATACAATTTTTAAAATTGGAGATTTTTGCCTTAGAGTTTATTTTCCTCTCTTCAGAACCTTTATATTGTGTGAAGGTGAGAATATCTGGATTGGGATTGATAGTGTGAGTATTGAAAAAAATAGTAGAGCTTCGATTTGTCCCAAGAATTTTTCTCAGCTATTGCCTGCTTATTTTAAATAGAACTTTCTCCGCCAGGCTTTGTACCCCTTGAGCATCGATGGCTATATTATATCGACGTAGGCTTGCATATCTTCATAAATTTCCAAAAACTCACTCCTTTAATATCTTCCTCAGATGTTCTAAGTAACTTAGTATTGTATTGGGAATGGCCGGAATGGTAACTTTAATGAACGAATTAGCATCCTTAATATTCTCGGTATGTAAATAAGTTAATTGTTCTCTCCTATAAGCTCCAGATATGCCAATGCCAATGATCAATACTACTTTCATTAATAAGTATGTTTCATTATATGTTTCTGTCATAAATCTTTCAACATCTCCTTTGAAAAATATTTTAACACTTTTTGAGCTTGTTTCTTGAGAAAGGCAATAATTGTAGTTCGATGGAATAAGTGCTTTCTAAAGTAGAATGCACATATTTAAAAGATAACTGGGACAAATATACCCAAATAACCTTCTCCGAAATATTAGATACCGTTTTTTCTGCATACCAAACAACGAATTTAATTGAAAGTTTTTTGGCATAATTTTTTCTACTTTTGCGGAATACCCTTGCATAACGCAGCTTGTGCTACCTTTCTTTATATTATAACTAACTTTTACCCGCGGCTTCCCCCGCGTGGAAAAATCTGAAGAAAGAAAAACAATTAAGAAAATAAACAGATGTAGACACCTAACCTCAAATAGAAACATATTAACTATTGCTTAAAGGTGCCAGAAAAATCGAAATAAATAAAGAGGAAATAGGATTAAAACTAACAGTAAAAATCATATATATATATAGTTTTGACACTTAATGATCAATCATAACATTACGCGGGCAAAAACTAAAATTGCCCTGTGTCCTTTACCATACTCTTGAAAATATCTGTAAAAAATTTAATGATGATCGGTTGAGTATTTTACGCGTAGAAATTAGGATTAAAACTAACCGTAAAATCAACGCGAGCGAGGCTGCGGGTAAAGGCTAAAAGTGCTATATGCCGTTTACTATACTCTTGAAAATATCTGTAAAAAATTTCATGATATCTCACTTTTTAATGATCTTTGACAGTTATTTAAGTAAATCAACGCGAACGAAGCCGCGGGTAAAAACTCTCCTACGTCCTTTACTATACTTTTGAAAATATCTGTAAAAAATTACATGATGATCGGTTTATAATATTATTTAGGATTTTCACAATCATTAAAATCTATCTTGTAATCATACATTTTCTGCTTTAAAAAGAAATAATATTTGTGGCAACTCATCTGATAACCTGAAACATTCAACAAGGTTTGATGTTTTTATATTTCTAATAATAGCAATGACTACTTAGCAACAATATTATGATGATGTCGAAAAACGGACAAAATTGTTATTAAAATTTCGATATTCGAAAATAAAAAGCTAAAAGTAATTTTATAAAAAATCTTGTTCAATAGAGAGTCTTAAACACTCGACGTGTTGTCAAACTCGGCCTTCGACCTGGTGTGACATTCTTCACGTCGCGTGTTTTTAACCAACAACACCGAGAGGGATGGTGTTGTCGGCTTAACTCACCGATATTTCGCAACTTTTATCCAAAATAGCTATTTTTTACAACCGTGCTGAAAATTCAATTTTCCGCACCGATATCCGTGCGGAAAACTGGTTTTCCGACATTAGTGCGGAAAATTTTTTCCGCACGTAATATTTGAAAATTTGCAATATAATGTGATACATACCTCAGAGTGTTTAGCAAGGCTTAATGCATTTCGCTTTTTCCAAATAATTAGTTACTTTTAAATATATAATAGTTTGTTTGCAATAGTTTAACAAAAACTGGTAATTTAATACTACGAATTATATATTTATTTTCTATAGAAAAACTATTGTACCTAACACTTTCGGAAAATGTTTTTCCGCACTTGGCTGCTTCACCGAAATCCGCTACGCGTCGTTCGGTGAACGGCAAACTCATGCGGGTGAATTAATTTTCCACACTTGTTAGGTAATATACTATTTCATGTTATCAAATTTAGAGTCCTGAATATATCGTCTTATAAAATAAATAATACATAATTTATCCATGTATAAATTATAATGCACAACTGACACAAAATGATCGTTGAATTAATGTATTTTAACCATTTAATGATGCATGAAAAGGGATATATTTATGATATTTAAGTAAATATTTACTTATTTACATATATTATGTCTTAAAATCCTTTTATGGAAAAGTTAATTAATACTTAAAAAATTATGCATTAGTATATTTTTGCTGAAATAGTACGTGCTTTGTTTGTCTAATAAATATGACGAACATGTCCACTTGGTACAGCCCTATCCTCCCAATATTAATAGAATACTTACACATGCCACAATTGTGCAAAATTTTGGAAGATTCATCTGTATAATTTTTGACAATGATAATAAAATGATATATATAATTTCTATTTCAGACTGGAAGTAGCACAGAGTCCTACCCAAATCGAAACATTACGGATGGGAATGGTACGATCCACGTACTCACCGGAATCCCCCAAGTAGACTATGTTTGGGAACCTAATTTGCCCAAAGAATTAAATGGTTATAATTTATCGGAATACCCCTTCTATGAAAGGGTAAGTAGTATATAAAATAATACTATATCCAAAGGAGAGGACTAAATATCAGATAACAATAGTATATTATTTTATATGGAGGAAAAGTGATACTTTTCATGGCGCGCTCGTGCTTAACAGCCGAACGGAGTGAGGCTGGTAATAGAGAGCAAGCCATGAAAAGTAACTTTTCCTCCAAATAAAATATGCTGTTTTTTCTTCAAATGTCGACAAATTAATGCAAAAAGTCTCTTGTTAATAGTAATAATGATTATTATTAAAGATAAGCGGGTTCGCAAGGCGGCTTAGACCGGTGCGGTGTCGGTGAATAGGCTCAGGTTGTTGCTATAGTAATGTAACATAAAGCTGTCAGTGGACACTGTCAACAATTATTATATTTTTAAAATTGCGTCTTCGATTGCGTTTTAATTTCGTATTGATAAGCAGTTATTGAGTAAGTTCGATTAAATAATAACCAATTTGTTCCTAAATTAGTGATTTTTAGAAATGCAGTCACACATTGAATGATAAATACAAATTTTAGTTTACTAACTCTTGAGTTGTTGACGCTTATTTTGATGTGTGTTTGTATTGTATCTATGTTGCTATGATAACACTTTTACCTCCGCCGGCGGAAAAGTGAAAAGTAAAGCTCCGGCGGAGGAAAAACGAAACTTCACTGCCGCCTACAGAGTCGAGTAATGACGGATTTACTGACGTTTGAAGAAAATAATTATTTTTCATCAATATAATTAATATACGGTAATTCAATGGCGAGGAAATTTCGTTTATTGGCAAGAAATGTGCTAATTTTTTTCAGTATAGGGAACAGATAAAAAAGGTGGAAATAGGACAGGAATCGAATAAAGATAATGAGAATGAATGAAGGTGTCATTAGATCTTACTGTCTAGATCGTACTAGGCTGAAGATTGTTCTGATCGTTCAAAATATAAAACAGAACCATTTCGATATTTTAAGATGTTTTGATTTATGTATGAGTTTTTATTTCTCTTAACTTACAAAATGAGTAGACGTTTCCCGTACCACATAAGAGGGCTTCAGAGTTGCGTGAGCATTACATTGTTAACAAACATCACCATATCGAATTGCTGTCAGCTGGTCCGTAGCTCAGTGGATGGATGCTGAGTCTGCAATATGGCGGCCCATTTTCAAATCAAGTGGCAATCATGTTTTTTATTTTTAATATTATGTGTAAAAAGTAATTTTCTTCATTTTGAGCATACCTTGGATTAGTCTTGGTTAGTTTCTGTGTTAGTGCACCCGCAACTCTGAAGCCCTCTGATGTGGTATGGGTAACGCCTTGTTACAAAATGTTAGTGTACCTAAGAAAAGATTGTGCTCTAGTTTAAGAATATACCGGAGGTATTAATATGTGTATACATATAAAATAGTACCTAAGATATGTAATGACTGTAATATGTCCATTATTTTATATTGTTGGTGGCCTGGCGCTGTTTTTTGATGTGGAGGTAGCCTTTGCCGCACCAGGATCAACTGCGGTGGACTCCAAGCCAGAGGATTAGAACCAGTGCTCGTTGGATGGGAAAACAGCGCTCTGGAGGGGCGCTGTTTTCCCATCCAACGAGCACTGGTTCTGAACATCGAGGTTAGTGGTGGATGCCCGAAAGCGTTGATTGAAGAACAAATAGATCCGCAAGCTTACGGGTGAAAACGGGACAACAAAAATGTTCAGCTCTTATACGGAGAAGCTCCTTAATGCGCGAAGCGCGGACATTTCTCAGTTGTCGCCATGTAAGAGCTGGACATTTTTGAGATCACATTTTCATCCATAAGCTTGCAAATCTTTTTTTCTTCAATCAACGCCGAAAGGAAGCTGTCTCTCACCGCATACAGATATGGACGGTGGTCTTCTGGGGCGTCTGATGGAGGCAGGCTTCTGGTCACAGGCCTACATTGACGAAGGGCTGGTTCTTGTTTCTGAACGATTTAAGTGCAGCTCTAACGAAACACCAAACCTGCTGAATAGTTTTTTCACGAGGACCTCTGCTATGGTAACAGCTTCTTGATTGGGGATGGCAAATACTTCAGGCAATTTACTGAAGTAGTCAATTGCCACTAAAATGTACTTGTTACCATTATTTGTTTCTGGAAAAGTGCCAGCTACATCAAAGGGCGATACGTTCAAACGGTAGGATCACCTTATACTGTTTAATTTTTCCCCTAGATCTTGTTTTGAGTCCTTGACTTGCGACACAGGTTGAGCACTGCCGACACCACGATTTCGCATCCTGGCAGTAGTTGACCCAAATCTGTCGCGGATCTTGTCAATCGTTTTGTTCACCAGACTTTTCATTATGAACTTCTTCCAGAAGTTCCAATACCTTCCTCCTTGCGACCACTAACTGTGTCTTCACTACTTGTCCATCGGCGCTTTTCCAGGCTCGTTTAATAAGTCCATTCCCACTGAGCCCACAGAGTGTTAAAAGCAAATGCGTTAGTTGAAAGCTCTCTCCAGCTTGGTCTTGGTTGATGTTCTTCTTTAGCTTTTAGCAATAGTGCTATTTCACTATCTTCAAGCTGATCCTTTTTAAGTTGTTCTGTGGTCCACTGCTGATCAACCTCAAATTTAATTTGCCTTTTGGGAGTAATTCCTTCTCGTTGGTCTATTTTTTATCAATGCTTACAATTATCCGAGCATGGACTTCTGGATAAAGCATCTGCATTATTATGCAATGCCCCAGCCCTGTGCTTAACCTTAAAGTTATATTGTGTAACTTTTCAAGCCATCTGGCTACCTGTTCTTCAAGCTGTTTCATATCCAAAAGTCATTTAAGTGCTGCATAATCAGTCCTTATTAGAAATTCTTGTCCATACAGATATTGATGGAAATGCTCAACAGATCGTACTATTGCCAAAACTGCCGTCCAAAGCGAAAAGACCGTAACTACTCCGCGCGCGGAGATGAGATATTCGCATTTAAAGTTTTTGTTCCTTTTTTTACCGTACCTTTATTGGTAATCGTTCTTTGAGGGTTTTTTGTGTGTTTTGGATCCAAGCAAGGTTACAAGCTTCTATTCCAATGAAAAAAAAACGAACAGATTCGCTACTAAAACTAAGAAATCACATACGGCTTATTCGCAAAGGAAGTCATCGGAGAACTGCTCGAGTCTCCCAACAAAATAAACCGTATTTGCTAAGCTTGACGCATACGGTTTTATTGCTTTGTAAAATGCTTGCCTACACTTCATATTTACAATGCAAAAAGACAATGCGTGTATGGTATTGAATGGAAAAAAGTCCATTTGAATCACAAGAACATTTAAAAGAAGAACAAATAATGCAATTTTAACCAAAACGGACATTTTTTAATTGCGCAAATAGGGACCTGATACAAAAAAATACAAAAACCTGCTATTAGACAAGTAAAAAATAAATGCTCAAAATTCATTGCCCAAATAAGTACAAGAGAAAAACTAATAATCCTCTTCTTATTATATTTCTCAAAGGTAAGTTTTGCCAAAAAATTTTCCTATAGCATAAGATGGGCATCAAGTTTTCTAAAAACAACAAAATAACTTGTTTTCTGCATATGCAGGGTGTTCGCGTGAAGATGCTTACTATTACTCGGTTAATATGAACCTACGAAGTCGCTAATTACGATGCTGAAATCAGAAAACAATTGCGCATCTAATTTACGAGTTATTTTCGTAAATTGTCTTTTTTTTAATGGAGCACCTTTTTGCATATTTGTATTCCACGAAAAATTCTTGAAAATTATTTAAAATTCCTGTTACATTTAACCTCAAACTTAACCTCTAGTTAAATCTAAAGTTAGTGTCAAATTAAGATAGAAAGTGTCATAGCATTTTAGTATATCTTCAGCCGTTTAGATTTTACAAAATGCTCAATTTGGAACTGTCAATATTTCATAAACCATTGAAGATAGGTAAAGGAGATTATTAATAAAATGTGCCTATAATTTCTCTGGAATCCAAATATGCAAAAATATACAGGGTGTTCTATTTAAAAAAGACAATGTCCAAAAATACCTCGTAAA
>MU187101.1:0-36249 GCA_016904865.1 Pissodes strobi
TTAGTGATTAGGAACGATAATAACACACTAGAATTTGATATTTATAGGAAAAATACTGCCACTAACCGATATATTCCTAATGACTCCTTCCACTGCGACCAACATAAAATGGCCAGCTTTCATTTTTTAGTACACCGTTTGGTTAACTTTCCTCTTAGCAGAGAAAGATTTAATAATGAAAAGGAAACGATTAGGAATATAGCGAAAGTTAATGGTTTTAATACTAACTTAATAAATAAACTAATTAATAGGCATTTGTTTAGAAAGACCATTCGTGATTCCACTTCTTTCGTTAATCAGGATGAAAATACAAAATACGTATCGATATCGTATAATCCTCAGTGTACTAGAGGAATCCAAAAAGTTTTTAAGGAAGTAGGTTTAAAATTAGTATACCAAACTCAGTTTAACATTAAGAAATTATTAGGTGGTCCAAAGGACAAAATTGAAATATTAGAAAGAAGTGGAATATATGAAATTGGATGTATGGATTGTAACCAGAAATATGTTGGGCAAACTAGAAGATCTATACAGACGAGATTCAAAGAACATATAGCTCATTTAAAGTATGGTAGAACAGAAAAATCAAGTGTTGCCGAGCATGCTTTTGATAATAATCATAGAATAACAATTAAAAATTTAAAACTAATTCATAATATAACTGACATGAGATTATTAGACGCATATGAAAGTATGGAAATTATTAAATGTAAGAATAGTTTAAATAGAGATAGAGGGCCTATTCCGTATAGTCCATTATATTGGTTGATCAAGCGTGACTAGCGGGATCCCAGGATTGGTTCTGTTTAGTTTCGCTTGATTAAGCAAACAGTAGTATAAAAGGGAGTTAGGTAGATTTTAATTTTAGTTTTAATCATCTCCTGATGATGCTAACATGGTTAGCGAAACGCGCGTCGAGTGCAAATATTCTGTTTCGGTATTGTGGATAAAACTCTGTTTTAGTGCATGTTGCCGAAGGTTCCAAACCCCAACGTAGTTGATTTTTGCTATTTGCTAATTAGTTAAAAACAAAAAATTAAGTAAAACATCATTCCCGTCGTCGTCATTTCCGTCCGTTTTTAAACAGACGGGAATGACGTAAAGTGAACGGGAATGACATTTTTTTAAAATTTCTTGAAATCAATGCTTGTTTTAGATAAAAATGGCTAAGATCAAGAAGGTCATTAATGCCAAAGATGAAGAGCGGAAAAGAAAAGATCTCGAAAGGGCCAGAGAACGCAGAAGAAAAATTCGTGAAGATCCTGAGAGAAAAAAAATGCAACGACAGAAAGAACATGAAAAATATCTAAGACAAAAAGATAAAGGTATTAAAATGCACACTTGACACCAAGAGAAAAGAGAAAACAGCGTAAACAATTAATTCTAAAAACTATAGGGACATGAGAAAGAAAACAAGAGAGTTAGCTGAAATAATAGAAGAAAACACACCATCCCCGTCTATGTCTGAAGATGATATTGAAGAAGCCCAACCAAGAATGCACTGCCATAGAAAAAAAAGGTTGAACAATAATGACAAATAAAATTATGACATTTTTTGGGATTATGAAGGTGCATCAAATTAAAACTGTTGTTGGAAGTGAGATCGTTCACATGAAAAAATTATCATGCTTTGAATGTCTACTTTATGTGAACATTATAGCATTGACACCCTGAAACACAAAAGTCAGGTGCCAGTCTGTCATTCTGATAGCAGTGACAGTTCTGATTTTGACATCTTTTTAGATATTTTAAAAACAAAATCAACACCGATCTACCCCACTGTTTATAGCGATGAAGAAGTTCGTAAGAATGATAAAGAAAATATTAATATGGCATCTTCTTCCAATTACAAAGTACGAATTTTGGCCGGTACCTACATCTTGGTAGAGTTTCAAAATAAAATGAATAAAAAACTTCCAAGTTTACCGTTATGCAGCAGTGCGCCAAAATGATATAGATCCCTCTGATGGTGAGGTAAAAGTAACTTTCCTTAAAATATGCGAAAATTCTGATAATCCTGAATGTGGAAAGCAGTTGTTTACGGTAGACGAAACCGACACGACCTATATATCTGAAGATCAGATTATAACAGTACTTAGTCCACCTGATATTGTATTAAAATGCGACAGAATTTTTTTAGTTTAAACAAAATGTTGACATATTTGAAAAGCCATAAAAATAATATGTAAGGTTTTTAGGTCGGAAAAGTAAGAGTTTTTTTGTTCATTACGTGCTTAACCTGTATTGTTCTAAATAAAAGTTTAAAAAGAAAACAGTAAAATATCATTCCCGTCCCTGAACCGTCATTCCCGTCTTACACAATATTTTAAAATATTAAATATTTTCAAAAACAGGGTAGTTTGAACTGGTTCTCATCTGACGTTCTCAACATACACCTTGAAAATAAATATTTACTAGGTGCAATTTGTATTTTTTAAATAAAAATGCCAAAGACACTTTTTGCCTTAATATCAGTCGTTTTTGCGATAATCATCCAGCCATAACAAACACAGCTAATTTTCAGCATTTCATTCTCCAATAAAACTTATTTTATTAGCAAACACAGATTCGCCTACAAAAATAGGGCTACATTTGAATCAAATGAAATTAGATTTTTGTATCATGAATTTGTTACTGCCGTCTTATCAAGCATCTTTTTACCTGATTTTATTGAAATAGCTTTAATGCTTTTTGCCTCAAAAAAATTACATTCTGCCAGGGCATTAATTGCGCAAAACTAGTTACATTTTAAAAAGAGGCAATTTAGAAACTTAATAATTAATTTCGGGAGAACGGGAAGAGGTACCGTGTCGGCATTTTTATGGTGTGGGCCACCTTAGACCAGACGGGGGGACCGGGCTCTAATTTAAGGTGGGATTGGGGGGGATGGGGGGTTAGGAGGAATCTTTTTTTGCCCGTATCTCTGCAACGAGGCTCGGATCGAAATTCTGACAAACGATGACCCCGCTTGTTGAAGTTTTCACCTCTATCTTGTGGTCTTAAGCACACACATTTTTTTTTCCTGAGCTTATTTCAAATTGAATTGCACTTTTGGCTTGCCACTTTTACCGCTCTATCCAATGATGGTATCCAGCTTGGAATCCGAGGTTTCGTCGTCAACATGTAAAGTTTCTTGGGATATATATTTTGATTCCTGTCTGGATTGGAAGAAGCACTGTGATTATGATATATCAAAACTAAACTCATCTTATTATGTGCTGTTGAACTTGAGAAATGTACTAACACAGAAACATTTAATTATGATGTATCATGCACAGGTTGAGTCTGTACTTAGATATGGTGTGTCCTTTTGAGAAAATATAACGAAATCAAAGGATGTGTTTATTAAGAAAACAAAATAATCAGATGTATAGAAAGTGTCAATTGCAGAACATCATGTAGGGATCTTTTTAAAAAATTTAATATCCTAACACTTGCTGGTCTGTACATATTTGAAACATGTCTGCATATTTTTAAAAATAGGAATAGCTATCCAAGGCATGGCCAGTTGCATTCATTTACCACCCATTTTGCTCATGATTTCTATATACCACCCTATAAAACCTAGATAATATATAGGTTCCCAAAAGTAATTATTGGTCTAAGGTTCTTCAACCTTTTTCCGCCAGGCATTGGAAATTGTTAAAGGGTGAATATGTTTAAGGGCCAGCTAAAAGAATTTTCGAATTTTCGATATGTCCTTATTCCATTGAAGAGTATGTGGCGCTGGAATGGTAGATGTGCTTCTTGTGGGTTGCTTATCCTGTGTTTTATTTAGTTTTAAGGTCCTAGTTATAGAGTTTTAGCTTTATTTTTTTCTTTGTATTGACTATTCCTATACAATTTTATATTGTCAAAAGGAACATGTAATAATAAATAAATAAAATAAATAAGTTTTTTTTATTGTTTTTCACATGATATTGGCGTTGTTAATATGAATATGTGTTTTAAATTTTTTTTGTACTTTTTTTTAAATTCTATTATTTTCTTTGAAACTACTTATTTTCTTTTGGCGTATTTTAAATAGTTTGTTATTTTTGAAATTTTTATATTCTATAAAAATATTTTAATTTGTTTTTGTGTTAAATGTTAAATTGGAGTTTTTATTTTTAATAAAAATAAAAAAACAGTAAAATTAAATAAACAGGTTCGTTTATTATTTATCTCCAAAGAATAATTTAAAAAAAATAAAATTAAAAAAACACATATTCATATTTATAACGCCAATATCATCTCAAACACGATAAAAAAATAAAGTTCGTATTTAAAAAAAGAAAGTTGATGATGACCCCTTGACGACGAAACGTCGGTTTCCAAACTGGATATCATCATTTGATAGAACGGAAAAAGTGCAATTCAATTTGAAATTCGTTTTGAAATAAGCTCAGGAAAAGAATTAAACGATTTTTCAATATTTCGATTTTTCCGGATATCTACGGAAATACTCGGATTTTAAAAACTTTCAAAACGGCATATTATTAGACACCTAGATGCCAAATTTTGCCTTAATTTTATCGACACTGTATCTCTTACGGTTTTCGAGTTCCCCATGCATAGACTCGAATTCGAGCCACCCTGTACAGATCATTATTTAATTAATTTGAAAACATAATAATAATAAAGCTTGAAACCTGGACCAGATTTTCAGATGATCTATTATCTAAGTGCAACTAGTTTTGAGTTATAAGCAATTACTTTACTTCATGTTATTATGTATCTCAGCAATCACTTTCAATATTATATCGAAATCCGTTCCTAAAACGATTTACCTAAAACTGAATCTATCTCTCCACCCTAAATCCATATGTACTAAATTAAATGTGAGCAAAGTTTGTTTATAAACTTTACGCGCCCTAATCTCAAATAAATCAGGTCATTTTTATGTATGCTAGGAGGACAAGTAGCAGTGACGGAATTTTGCGATCTCACATTACAGAATATTGTTGAATAGACTGAAGGGCACTTCACGCATAGCCCTCCGCTCGCTTCGATCGCTACGGGGGCGCAACCAACAAAAACTAACCAATGCCAACCCAAGGCATGCCCAAAATGCAGACAAAAAACTTTTCACAAACGTAACCTTAACGGGAATCGAACCTGGCCCGCAGCTTATAGTTGCGTCTGCCGCCGTATCACAACACACCACCAAGCTCACTGCAAACAATTCGCCGAAAATTAAACACCTTTTGTTGCCAAATCTGTGTCAAACTGTCAAAACCTGAGCATGCGCGATTTTTTGCAATCAGTGTACCTATTCGCTTCTATTTCAATGTTACCCATCGAGTGAAATTGATGATAGATTAAAATGTCAACATTATATTTCTGCATTAATAAAAAAAAGCATCTAGGTGCCTGAACCCTAATACATTGAGAAAAGCCTTGTCATGTAGGCCCTTCTTTTGAAATGTTTAACTAAAATAACCAGTAGTCTGTCTCCACAGCCTATCAAGGTAAGTAGGTAATCAGCGATCAGTGACCTTGAAATATAATTCCAAAGCGGTCAGTGGTATAGCAGCATTCAAGGTGCAGAGATGTTTTATTACAAAGTCCAAGCTCATCTGTGATTTTGCCGCAGTAAAACCAAAAATATTATTTGTTTTACCCTGGTTTATTTATGCACTTACAGCCTATTGGTCATTGATTTTGGCCACTCTATTTTCTGTACTAAAATTACACAGTGCGACAATACTCTGATATGGAAATACATATCACTTGTCTGTTTATTTTCGGAAGTATAACTTGAAGTATGACTTACCCACATTCCAGCTAATCCCGTTCTGGTATATTCCGCTTCAATTTCCCTAACATTGAGTAAATGTTTTCTTAATGTAAAAATGGAAAGCAGCAAACCTTGTAATCTAATTGACTTCAATTTTATAAAGCCTCTCTGATCTAACACGTCACGAAGAGCAGTTGTCCAAGAATCCTAAAATCAAATAAAGGTAATGTTAGTATACATGTCTTTAAAATATCTCCACCTCATGCATAACATATAAAAATAACTAATAAAATAAAAATATTGCATAAAAAATCAATTTGGCAGGATAGGATCGTCAGGACTTGGTAGCTAGTCAAAATTTGATAATTCGTGACGAAGCATATACATGTAGTATCAAAACATTTAGCAGGATTCCTGCGGAGATCGGAAGTCCTAGCCCAAGAAGGCTCAAAACAGTTGGGTATGATTGTCTCTTCAGAAGGGCCTTCTACATCTGAGATGAATCCATGGATACATTGTGTGTTTTTAATGTGCTGATCTTTTTAAACAATTTTGAATTTATATTGCATGTAATTAACATGAATAAAGATTTGAATTTGAATTGACTAAAATAAAAATAATCTGACATCATATTATATTTTTATAAAATACACACAAAAAAATACAATAATCGCAATTGGATTTCTACTAAACATTATTTGGCAGGACAAATAATGTTTAATAGAAATCTAAGTCATCGAAATAGAATAACAAAACCTTAAACTTGATAGCAACTGCCTATGAAGAAAACTAGCCCGGATCCCATAGCTGTCAATTTCGCTGTTGTACCAGTTTTAAATTTAAGGACAATTGATTTTTGATAATGTCAAAGGATACATGCAATCAACTTATGGAATAAGAACATTTGGCTAATATTAACCAACCTGTACTTAAACCATATAGAAATAATCACTTACGTCAAAGAGTGTATCCATGAGCATATTTTGTGGTTGAGACTTAACTTCTTGTAATCCAATGACGAAAAAATCCGGCAGTTTTTCACTTTTCTGGCTTGATATTGACAGCAGATCCAGAAGTCGCTGCTCAGGATTGCTTGTTCCTACATTGTATGTAGCTAAATAAAGCCTACAGCATAAAAGAAATAGTTACTATATCAATACACAGGAGTTCAGCTGCCTACAATGCAAAGCTGAAAACATGGCCAAGACTGAGGCTCTAGCCAAGACCTAAGCAACTTAGAGGTTATAGCAGAACATTGTAGACAAGTTCAAGGATTTTTTTGCCTTCCTGGTTACAGGATTGCACTCTGATGTCCTTCACTTCATTGTAAATAACTCGCTTGCCACTTTTAAACAGAAATATAAGAGTCAGCTACTTGGTGCTATGTTACCTTAGTATAAACTATTTGATGTAGCTCGTGGTACCTTGTGTTTAATATATGTTTCATTACTTATTGATTTATTTAGGCATTTATGTCTTATGTGTGTTTATGTATTATAATTAGCTACCTACCTATACCACGGTATAAATAAGTATATACGGTAGGTTCACTCGAGGCAAATTTCCAATTTCGCCGATAGTTTTTACCTTCGAAGGGAATCCGGATCAATCTCGTTCGCGGCCAGTTGTGGCTACACTACGAGGGAGAACTTACGGTCAGTGTGCAAACGCCTTGATATTCTGTACTGTTGGGTCGCGTTGAATTAAATAATTATTAAGATCGCTACTATGGCGAGATATTGTTGTCCGGATAATTATTGTATTACAAAAGTGGGTGACGGATTTTCATTGCGCCAAAGACCCTATCAGTTAAGATTCATAATAATGTTTGAATAATATGCAGTCTTTCAATTACACGTATAATCGGTTTAACAAATATGTCTTTGTTAAAATTTTGTTATTTACCTAAATATGGATAAAGACAATAGTGAGAAAAGAAAACAAGTACGGCAAAAATAAAATGCCTGTCACCACTAGCGTGAGCAAAAATCCGTTTATGTTTTAATAATTGCGAATTTTTCACATGACCTTTTGTGTTTTTAAAGCAACTCTTATATTTTAACATTGAAAATGTTTCTATTATCCTAGTAGGTATAGGGCCTCAAATAGTGAAAAAGTGCATGCTACATTTGACACATGACATCATACGCGTGTGAGATCGTGTTAGCTTATTTACTTAAACTTAAATTTGATTTATAAGGTATCGGAATCGATTAAAATGACTAAAATAAATTAGAACTAACTGAAACTCACCGAAAGTTGATTGAATGACTAATCAAAACTCGCCAAAAGTAACCAATACAGGCTTAAACGTACCGGTAGAGGTTATAAAAATTAAATTAAGTTAAAACTAACCATAACGAACGGAATTTTAGCGACTAACCAAAACTAACCAAAAACATTAAATTTGATTATAACATATCGGAACCGATTCAAATGACTTAAATAAATTGGAACTAACTGAAAGTAATCGAAAGTTGATTGAAAAACTAACCAAAAGTAGCTAAAAGCACCAAAAAAGGCTAAAACGTATCGGAACAGATTAAAAATATTAAAGTAAGTTGAAACTAACCCAAAGTAACTAACCAAAAACGTTAAAATTGGTTATAAAGTATCGGAATCGGTTCAAATGACTAATATAAATTGAAACTAACTGTAATTAACAAAAAGTAGATGGCACGACTTATCAAAACTAGCCAAAGTAACCAAAAGCACTAAGCGATTAAACCTATCGGAACAGATTAGAAATATTAAAGTTAGTTGAAACTAACCCAAATTAACCTAATTTTGGCTACTGACATAATTTTACCAAAAACATTTAAATTGGTTATAATGTATCGGAACCGCTTCAAATGAATAAAATAAATTGGAGCTAACTGAAAGTAACCGAAAGCTAGCGAAAAGAAACTAAAAGCACCGAAATCGGCTAAAACGTATCGTAATAGATTAAAAATATTGGAGTAAGATAAAATTAACCCAAATTAACCGAATTTTGGCGACTAACCTTAACTAACCAAAAACAGTAAAATTGATAATAACGTATTGGAATCGGTTCAAATGACTATAATAAATTGAAACTAACTGAAATTAACCGAAAGTTGATTGAACAACAAAGCTAACCAAAAGTAACCATAAAAGCGAAAACCTAAATCAAAATAGATTAAAAATATTAAAGTAAGTTGAAACTCACTTAAATTAGCCGAATTTCGGCAACTAACTAAAATTAACCAAAAACATTAAAATTAATTATACTCGTAACGTATTGGAACCGGTTCAAATTCTAAAATATATAAAATCCAACTAAAACTAACAGAAATCTGATTGAATGACAAACCAAAACTAATGAAAAGTAACCAAAAGCACTAAAACGTATCGGAATAGGTTGCAAAAATTAAAGTAAGTTAAAACTAACCAAAACGAGCAGAACTTTAGCGACTAGCCAAAAGTAACGAAAAACACTAAATTTGATTATAGTGTATCGGAGTCGGTTCATATGACTAAAATAAATAGGATCTAACTGAGACTAACCGAAAGTTAATTAAACGGCTAAACAAAACTACTAAAAGTAACCAAAAGCGAAAGAAGGGGCACAACAATTCGGAACAGGTTAGAATTATTATTTACCGCAACGTCATGGCTAGTTATATATTAATAGATTTTCCTATCTACAAGTGGAGGGTAATTTTTTAGGCCTTCATATCCGCACCTTTTTAAATTTTCTTATAATTATGTTAAAAAATATTATAATGTTAAAAAGGCATTTCTTTAATTAGTTAGTTTTAATTCATTTTGGTCACTTGAACCCACTCCGCTACGTTACAATCAAATTTAATGTTTTTGGTTAGTTTTGGTTAGTCGCCAAAATTCGGTTAATTTAAGTTAATTTTAACTTACTTTAATATTTTTAATTTGCGCGATACGGTTTGGTGCTTTTGGTTAGTTGTTCAATCAACTTTCGGTTAGTTTTAGTTAGTTGAAATTTATTTTAGTAATTTGAACCGGATCCGATACGTTATAACCAATTTTAATGTATTTGGTTAGTTTTGGTTAGCTGCAAAAGTTCGAATAATTTGAGTTAGTCTTACTTTAATTTTTTTAATCTGTTCCGATACATTTAGTTCTTTTTGGTGCTTTTGATTACTTTTGGTTGGTTTGGGTTAGTAGTTCATCACGCATATGACATCATGTGTGCCAAATGTAGCATGCACTTTTTCGCAATTTGATGCCCCATAACAGCAAAACAGAAACATTTTCAATGTTAAAAGTACTACTGCAAACGTAGCGCGATGAGAGAAATTCTCACAAATGCAGCCAATCACTTGAGAAATGCACCCGGTTGATTGGCCATGTTAAAGCGGACGCCAAATAAGTCAGCTAGAGTAGTGAACTGACGATTTCGCAGTAAATGTGAGAAAAATACTCGTAGCGCGAGTAATAAAGTGTTAAGACCTTTAAGAAGCTATAAATTTACTTTACTAGCTTAATATGTCCTTTTTATATTTAAATTCGAACAATATTTGTCAGGTACTTTGAACCTTCTGCTTTATACATGTTTTAATAGACAAATCAAGTTACAAACTGTCAAATAAATTATTTTTTCTACTACCGTGCGTAAAATACTCACTTTACGCACTCTCTAAGATTCGTAAAATAGGCCTTTTTAATGTGCAGTGCGTAAAGTAAGTTATTTTACGCACTAGTGCGTAAAGTAAAGCTGACATATTTTTTGACGTTTACTGACATATTTTTTGACGTTTAGGACAGTGCGTAAAGTAATATAATATTATTTTAATTTTTTCATATATTTTTCGATAGTAGAAAAAATTTTGTATGCTACTCATGTGTAAAGTACCCTTTTTTTATTCATGGGATTGTCGCATTCGCCTACGGCTCATGCTACAATATTCCCATTCATAAAAAAAGATTCACTTGACACACTTGTTGCATAAATAACTATTTTATTACGCATGCATCATAATCGACGATTATCGCACGCTCCAGCGTGCTTAAAATGATGTTTATGATGCGCCTACTTTTTTAGCGGTTGCTATAGAAACATTTGAGCATGTCAAATGTGACAGATTAATATATTCGTCAATATATTCCATAAGTTTAATATTTAAAACATTTTTGAGATTATGATGCATTCGTAATAAAAAATAGCGTATGATATACGTGTATAAGAGGCCTTTAAAGCCCTTGCGACTTACAAAACACTCCGCTCCGCGTCGTGTTTTGAAATATGTCGCGCGTGCTTTAAAGGCCCTCTTATACACTTATATCATAATATACTATTAATAGGTATTACCTTTATTTATAATGTTTTTGAATTTAGTATACGTTACTATTTTGTATAACTTTATTACATAGTTTTATTCATTTGAATCACGTATTAAAAAATACCTTAATCGCCCTTTGAAATATCGTGTATCAAATAATAACTGAGGAAATAATTTTGCATCAGCTAATACTTTTTGAATCTCCCCTCACAGACTGCTCGATGCCGCAGGTAGAGTAAAAACTAATTTTTTACCGTGCGGCGGCTTTTGCCTTTGATCCAAAAACATGAAACGATTTTTGCTGAGTGAATCTACTCGGTATTATTTGTACTCTGCCTATACCTTCTCAGATAGCAAGGAAGAACACTAATCTAAATGTTACCTTTTATGTAATAATTACACTTAATTACATAATAAATGCTTTTTGATTTCTACTGTATTATATTCTATCAATAAAAACACATATAACTATCACTACAACAATATTTTTGACCGCTTACAAGGAAACCGAAATAAACTGAAAGATCTTGTGTTAAATATAGACTTCGATCTAGACTAAAATCTAAATGTATGTAGATGAAAGTGTTTAGAAGAGGAAAAAAAATAGTGAACAAACAGGTAGCTAAATTTAAATATAGGATTAAGTAGTCCTATCTACATATATCCAATAATCAATAACAAACTCCTAAAAATAACAATAATAACATCCTGTAAACTTACCTCAAATTATCCATTTTTATACAATTTTGAAGCAATTTCGCCGAGAATGCTTACTGCTTGATTAACTGGTTGTAAATAATACTAATCGAAAGCAGTTCCTATTTAATGATGTAGGAACAAAACATGTTTTTCGATTACATTAATTTCATGTTTTTAGTTAATTCTATTTTGCAAAATAAAAATAATCAAATTCTAGAAACATCAATGTCAATGTCAACAGGGACAGATGTCATGTCAATAAATACCTTGAGCTGCTTTCCAATGCAAAACGAAAAGTTCTTGGTGTGCGATGCATGGAGCGTTATGCACATATCGAGCACTGGAACGGTTAATCTAGCAGAAAAAGTTATTCACTTTGTTTTTACATTTTTCAAATTTCATAAATTGCATCTAGCTCCACACTTTAACTCTCACTTTTGTGCATTCCTATTGGTTTAATTGAGACCCGTTGCCTTTAATTTAAACCGTCATATTCAAACACGCTGGTGCTATCCTGTTATCGCTGATTTTACCATATGCAGTCTCGTTTCAGTGTCCGTTCTTGTAATGATTTAAATTCGTCGTCACTCGTCAACGATATTCTCTTGTTTTGACTGACGTGTTTACGTAAAAATTTATTGTTTTTTACATAAAAATATTAATGGCGAAACATGAATCGAGTTGGTTTGACAATATCCATATGATTTATCACATTCCAAATATATAATATATGGACTCACGATTTAAAAATAATATTTGGGATAGGATTGCAATATAAATGAAACAAGATGGTAATGAATATGATGGTGAATATAAGAAAGAGATTGAGGATCTCAATGCTTTAAACAAAAATATGCTCTCTACTATCCGAGTTCTTGAAATGAATAACTGGTGTTATTCTACTGAGATCACAGAGCTAAAAAAAAGAGCTTTCCGGACTTTCACTCCAGCCAAACCTGACATCCACTGAAGCCACTCCTGTTGAACCTGAGAATTTACCAAATTCTGCTACACTCTTGTCACCAAGTCTCTCTCGAGGGGAGGAATTGCTGCTGGCCTCTTCCCATAGAACTGATAAATCACATGTCAGCGATCACCTTGACAATGGCCCTCGGGTTACTGCTGACAGTATGACTGAGGATAGCTTAAATTGTAGTTTATTACCACGCAAAGTTGAAAACAATCATTTGCTCTTCTTATCTGACAACCAGGGAAGATCTCTCTTTCATCCCTTAAGCAATGATAAAAGTTTAATCCTTGAACACATTATTAAACCGGGTGCATGCCTTAATGATGTCCTTGGAAATATTGAAAACTTAACTAAAACAGTTAGTATTAATGATTATGTTCTACTGATGGCGGGTTCCAATGATTTTTTTCATAAAAAGGTTCCTAATATTCAGGTCATTTTAAAAAAAATTGAAAACTGTTCTCATACCAATTTTATAATAGTTTCGGTTCCTTATCTAGAGCCTTACAATACATTTAGTTATAAGACTGATTTAGCAATATTTAAATATAACTCTAGGCTTAAGTATATGATAGATAGTTTTAATTCTAAGTCTGAAAATGTTGTCAATTTTGTTGATTGTAATATGTTTCCAAAAACTAGAATTAATCTCAGAAGACTTAGCAACATTATCCTAAATTTAGTGGCATCAAATAATATTTTTAAGCAGAAAAACCTAACATTTATTAAAACAACTTCAGTTCCTGAAATAACTCACCATATTAACACATCTAATAATCATTCTACAGATTCAAATATGTCACAAAAGGAAAATGATAGTAAAGAGGAAAGTTGCAAGGTAGTTGATGATACTTCTATAAATGATGATCTTATAAATAAAAGTACTAATACGATTTTTTTATAGCCAGGCCTCCTCCTCAGGAGGCTTCTAGTAAACTAAACTTAACAATCGAAGATTCTTCAATAATTTCACTTCTTTTACTAAATATACAATCCTTACGAAATAAATGTGATACTTTTTATGTGTTTTTGGATAGCATTGGTTTTCCTGACATAATATTGATTAATGAGCACTGGTTAAAACCAGGTGAATGTTTTTGTATACCAGAGTATGAGTTAGTGAGTATAGTGTGTAGAGAAAATTTTTTGCATGGTGGGACACTTATACTCTTAAGAAAATTTTCGCACCTTGGCTGCTCTTTTGTGGGAATTGATAAGTATAATCATCTAATAGAAGAGAAGACATTTGAATTCACGGTATGCTTTTGCAAGCGGCTTAGATTATATACTATTTGTTTGTATCGTTCTCCTTCAGGAGTAATAAAAGAGTTTTTTGACCGCCTGGATTTGATTCTATCCACTATTCCGTCTTCTTCAAAAATTATCTTGGCCGGTGACTTTAATATTAATTTTAATGACAGAGATTCTGTAACTACTAACCTGCTTGCAAATATGCTTGTGACATATGGACTAAATATGCATGTTAATGGGCCGACTCGGATCACAGATGGTTGTTCAACTTTGATTGACTATTGTTGTTCAAATTTTGAGGAAGTATCCTGCTCAATTTTGAATGCGGGCATCTCTGATCATGAGGCGGTCAGTTGCACTGTAAAACTCCCAAGAATTGCAAGGCAGCAATCCAGACGTAGTCCTGGTAGAGTGTTCAGTTCTCGTAATTTTAATAGGTTTTGTTCCTTGTGTGATGGAGTAGATTGGTAAAATGTGAATTTCAGTTTTGATCCTATTGCTAATTTTTACAATATGTTATGCGATGTATTTAATTTGGCATTTCCCATACAACTAGTTAAGAAAAAAAAACAAGAAGCCTAAGCTTTGGCTTACTAAAGGTTTAAGAACATCATGGAATAATTTACGCTCCTTAAACTACTTAAAAAAATTCAGCAATGATCAAAGTTTTCTTGACTATTGTAATGCTTATCGTAGTGTCTATAGGAAGCTCATTAAATCTGCAAAAAAGGTGTACTATAATAAGAGGCCTTTTGAGGCTAAGAATAGGCAAAAAGAAAGCTGGTCCATAGTTAATGATTTTCGCAAGAACTCAGTCAAAAACAGTCCAAATATTGATCCAGACCCCTTGAATACATTTTATTGCAATGTAGCGAATAATTTAACCCAAAACCTGGCATCCCCTTCAGACCCTTTGTCTTTTCTTAAGAATGTTGATAACACCACTGGTACATTTGCTTTTTATGATACAAACATGCATGAAATTAGGACATCTATATCTGAAATAAGGGACAAAAAGTCTAGTGGTGAAGACAAAATCTCCCCGGAAGTGCTTTTGCGGCTACCTGATACGGCTCTGGAAGCGCTGTCAGTTGCTGTCAATAATTCTTGGGCTGAGGGAGCATTTCCTGCTTGTTTAAAGTCTTCTTTGGTGGTTGCCTTGTTCAAGGGTGGTGAAACTGATGATCCTTCCAATTATCGCCCAATTTCCTTACTTCCTACCCTATCCAAAGTCATAGAAAATCTCGTGAAGAAAAGGATTTGTAATTATCTTCAATCATTAAAGATATTAACTGTCAGGCAATTTGGATTTCAGACATCTAGTAGCACCCAGGATGCAATTTACAGTTTTCTTGAGGGTGTTTATTTTGGTGTGAATCAGGGTAGTGTCTCGGCAGCGGTTTTCGTTGATCTGTCCAAGGCCTTTGACTGTGTGGATCACAGAATTCTGCTGTTGAAGCTCGAGAGGTATGGGTTTCGGGGAGTTGCACACACCTGGTTTAAGTCTTACCTTGAGGGTCGATGCCAATCTGTTGCGCACTCAGGTAAAAAGTCCTCTGTTCTGGACATCAATTGTGGAGTCCCTCAGGGTTCCGTTCTGGGGCCAATTTTATTTCTACTTTATATTAATGACATCGTTGAACTTAATGTTTCTGGAGAATTCACTCTCTTTGCCGACGACACATCGATCCTGTGGAAAAATAGAGAAATTGGGGAGCTACATCAAACTATAGCAAGTGATCTCAAAATCATTAAGGACTGGTTTGCCTGTAACCGTCTTTGTTTAAACCTCAGTAAAACCCACATAGTTGGGTTTAAATGTGATGTTACTGGGCTACTCTTGGATGGCGATCCATTGCCAGAAACTATAGTATCCAAGTTTCTAGGTATTCTAATCGACCGGGAATTACGTTTTGAAGATCATGTGTTGATGCTAGGAAGAAGACTGTCATCAGGATGTTTTGCTGTGCGAGTGGTGAGGGAAGAATTAGGTCCACAACTAGCACGGACAGTTTACTTCTCTTTGTTTGAGTCTCACCTTAGGTATGGTATACCATTCTGGGGTGTTGCAAATCAAGGCCTACTTAATGTGCTTTTTGTTCTCCAAAAAAAAGCTGTTCGCCTTATTGCTAACATTACTCATAGGGATTCTTGTAGACCACATTTTGTGACTCAACGGATTTTAATTCTGACTTCCCTTTTCATATTAGAGACGACAACCCTTATCTTTAAAAACCACAATGCACTCCAGGGACCTGCTCCTCAAATTGAGACGCGTCAGGCTCACCTTTTACCATTACCAATTCCCAAATCTACTTTAGTAAAAAAATCATTAATTTATGAGGGTCGAAAATTTTTTAATCATTTACCAACTAATTTAAAGACAGTGCATTCCGTTGAGACCTTTTGTTGCTTGCTAAAAAAATTACTTTTGAGTAGGGCATATTACACTTTGACTGAATTCTACCAGGACACGCTTTGACATGTAGATATGTATTGCCATTTGTATAATGTATAATGGATGGAAAATTCTGACACGGATTATTATAATGAGTCTGGGCTTGACAAGTTTGTGAGTTACTTATTTTTTAGGTTTAATTTTTGTTTTTTTACTTTTTTGTTTTATTGATTGTTTTGCTTTATTGACCATTTTATTTTATTGACCATTTTACTTTATTGACCTTTACTTTTACTGGCTTAACTTTTATGCCGAGCTTTGAACTTGGTGATCTATTATAATGATTGTACCACGTCATGTTGTATTTCATTGCTTGTCTCTTTGTTTGTATTTGATTGTTCTGGGTGTTTAGCGTGGTTTAAGTTAGGTTAAGTTAAGTTAAGTTTAGTTAACTTGTGGTGCGGTTCGGCGACTTGCCGGGTATTCTGGGGTGACGGGATGTTTGTGTTCCTGGAATTGCCGGAATACTTATGTCTCTGGATCGCCGTCATGCCATGGTTGGAAGTGGGGCCGCACCATGAATGTTGATGTTACCTGCTTTTATTTACCTACGCTTTGTCAACAAAATTTATGATTTTAGACTAATAAAGCACTTTTTGAATTGAATTGAATTGAAGATATTTTTATAACATATATTCGAACTTCCAATTATTCGTCTACCTACGGTCGAGTGAACAGGTCACAACAGGTGTCGGGTATCGGTCATTTCGTCTTCAGCTTCATATACATATATGACCAGTTTGGGGGGCGCATGGTGGGGTTGGGGACCATTTTGAGAACCGGACGTTCAGCTGGGGGTTTGTGCCTTAAAAACCGTTCATGTACAAGATTAAAATGTGGGTGAATGTCCAGCCGGTGGTGTTCGAACCTTAAATCAAGCCGTGCATGTACAAGCAACGCCACCTAGACTTTAAGCCAGAGTACTGTAGCTTTGTTTTGATGATCAGCTGTTGAAGGTAGTCAAGGCGCTTTTTCAAGGTTATGTTTGTTCCTTTTTTTAAATTTGGGTTAGTGAGCAAAGCGAGCGGATGGCCGTGCGTGAAGTTAGCAGTACTCTTTTAAATTCTCGCCCTCCCTACATCATCATCATGCGAAAGCCCCAAAGACAAACTAGAATTGATGTCTCTAGACACGAGTGTAAAGGACCTGTTGATCAATTGATCAAGCATGTTTTCTTTAATTTACGCAGGAAATAAAAACATATGATGCATATAAGGTAAAATAACACAAAACGCCCCCCACCCCCTTGAAAAACATAAAGTGCGCATGCGGGATTTTCAACGCCAAAATATCCCAATGGCTGCAGACGCTTGTCTAACAATCAGAGGACAATAATTATTGACTGATATCATTGTTCAATGTTCATTGTATAAAAAAAATGCTGATATGTATGAATAGCCGTCACAGTTGTTTAGTGAATAAGACTGAGACGCGGGACGGCAACGGAACTGAGAAGTGTGAATTGGGAATAAAATTGTAATTCTTGTTTTGTTCAATTTGTGATTGAGGCTAAAGTTAGTCCATTTTGTTGCAATTATAAATCTGTTTATAAATTTGTTTAATTTGTTTAAGCAGGTTTTTAATTTTCTTCTCTATTTTATTTGCGGAATAAAAATTCTTTATAAGTTTGTTTTATTCCAATAGATAAAATAATAAGTAATGGGAATATGTATTTTTATAAGAATTGGTAATTCAGGTAAGGACAAAAATTAAAAGTTTTCTTGAGAATGGTAGTGTCAGCTTTTTCTTCCAGTTTGAAGCATTTGTATTCCTATTTCCAACAGAGTTTCTTAACAATTCCGTTTAAAAAACGGCATCTATTAATTAACCGACTATCTACAACTACATAAAACGTAGTCTAAACAACAGTATGACTGAATTTGTTCTTAGAGCCCCACTGAATCAATGCAAAATCACTGAGCACGAGGAGATAGTGGAAGTTTTTGTTTGAGTTCTCAAAAGTCTATACATTGGAAAAACCAACTTTTTCCTATACCAGTACTACCGCCCACCACCAGAGCAATTAATGACATTTCCACAATACAGATTACAGGTGACAAGATTCAGAAAGCAATAAAATCGTTAAAAAATGATTTCAGTCCGGGCCCAGACGACACCCTCTCAATTTTTATTAAATAATGTAGCAACACCCTCACTCCGATCCTATCCCAAAGATACACAGAAATTCTAACCTCTGGTAACATCCCTGACAGATGGACCATGGCTCATATTCAAAAAGGGAAATCAGCTAGACCCCTCAAACTACAGGCCCGTAAGCCTTACGTCCGATTTGTGCAAGATTATGGAGAAACTAATAAAGTTATATTTACGTTAAATTTACGTACCTATAAACTCACAGAATTTTTAATAAACAACCGGATCATCAGAGCTAGTCAACATGGATTTCTTCCTAGACGCTCCACATTGACAAACCTATTAGAATGTGTTAACAACTGGTTCAAGAAACTTGACAATAGCCATCTTGTGGACGTTCTGTATTTGGATCAAGAGAGGCCCTTTGACAAGGTGCCCTTTAGAAGGCTTAATTACAACATGGAAGATTTCATAATAAGGGGATGTCTCTGCAGATTTTTGAAGAGGCTGCTTACCAGGCGATCCTTCCAAATCAGAGTGAATGCTGTCTACTCATAGCCATATGTAAAGTGCATAATGGAGTACCACAGGGTTCGGTGATCGAACAACTCCTGTTTATTCTCTACATAAGTGACCTGAGCCAGCACATCAAAACGAATATTTTCTTTTTCGCGGACGGCACCAAACTATACTGTCGTAATGTTTTATTCTTCTGTTTTATTAGATGCTGTTTTTGCCAGGGAATTGTTAGTAAACTCATTTGCAAATAGAGCTGCTTGTAAGCTGGCACTACCTCCTCAACAAAATTTTAAATTTTGCATATGACCAGTATAAATTGTTTCGGCGTTCTGCAACATTTATCAGTTAACCGTGTCTGACCAACATGGTGAAAGTATCTGATTCGCGAGTAAGCAAAGCTCGCATATATAGATGGGATGCAACTATCTGGTCCGCCAGTAAGCAGAGTCATTTTTCAGAGAGAAGGTGCATGTACCTGCTACGGCAGCAAGCGGAGCCCTTCCATCTATACTCAATACCCACAAGGGCAATTCCCCACACTCGTCAGATTAAATTATCACTATTATCATACATAATTCTGGGACATTCCTTACATCAGTCTCAAGTCACAATATCGAAGGACCATTCTTTAGCATTCAGCGCTAAGAATTTAATTATCATATCGCACATCCCTTTGAAAACTGTCAACTCAAAAATAAAAAAATATCGGTATTTTTGCATAAATAGGGTCTAATAGTTGTTGTGTCGCAGATTAAATCTCAGGGTCGTACTGACAAAATAAATTACACTTACACATAATCAAACCTATTTAAATAGACAATAAAATCAAAGTTAATAAAGCATATAAATCCTACTTCATATGAGACTCTTGAAAACTTAATTCTAATTTATGGTGAGGGGGTTGTTTTTCGGATGGTTCGGTATAACGTTATACTTCGTGTTTTTCTTGAACGATAAATGTAATATAAATTACACTAATTATATAATGTTCAAAAAAACTTCTGCAAAACTGTTCTGAGGGGAGAATCTAGACTACACTCTTCACAGACATTCTACAATAAACTTCCCTGAATTCTGGTGGGCGTTGAAAGGGTGTGCTGCCTAGCCTCGATCGGGTGACCCCACGCCTCACAGCAGTCAGCTTCCGCGGTCAAACTCCTTCAACACGAGGTGGACAATGGCAGGCTCCAGAAAAAAAAAACCTAGAAGACACTGGTATAAGTCCTCAATCATATTAACTTTATTTTAATTTTTCAACCAATAGCGTGGTATTTAAGACGAAAATAAATGGACATGAAAGTTATAGCGATCGTACCTCGATAAGTGACGAGGGCGCAACTACCCCTGGAATGGAAAACAGAAGGTGCTTTACCGGCAGGATTCCCAAGCTGGCAAGGAATTAACTACTGCAATAAAACCGGAAAGATAGATAAGAAAATTGTTCATACTAGCCAATAATTTTAAAGGCTGCAATAGAAAATGGAAAACTTACGAAGTGGCCGCTTGAAATCCGCCAAGCGAAAACTCATCCAAATGGGCGTTGAAGTCTATCTTCCAGCACTCTCAACTCCACAACAAAGATTCTAGCAAACCTAGAGGCCTTTAGAGCCACTTTGTGGGAAATTATCCTCTTTATAAGCAAACTTCCACTTTTTCCCACAAGATGCACAGCACACTTTCGCTAACGTTTCTTTTCCTCTCTCACGCCTCTTTTTTTTCCCGTTTTAAATTTAATAGTTCAAGGAGAAGGGATCGAACATGTTTGCCAACTATGAAGGTACAGCTAAATTGGCTAGCTAAATTTTAGAACAAACCAGCGGCTTGCATCAAGACCAGAAAATAGATTCAAACTCGAAATTTCTTTTTATTAAAATGATTTAATCTAAGAACGATAATAGCCTGATCTTTTTGTGATGGATTTCAATAACCCTTTTTGAATAAATCCTTTCAAAAACCATTTAAAATAAAATTCCTTAATAATTCCTAGTATCGACGCTTATGTCTAGAGAGAAAAGAAGAGTCTCGAAATCTTCAGTATTTTGCCCTTAAGTTGATACTCTGTAACCGTTGGATCCTGCGCTCAATATTGCCGCCAAAACTACTGATAATAACCGCAATTTCGTTTAAATTTACATGTGGTCCAAATTTCAGGTTATATTATTGCTCCACGATATACTTTCCCATCAGATTTCACGCAAGTCTGAAATCAGCTTAACGTACCTACGTCATCTATATGAGTTGTGGACAAGGTGGTGGAGGCATATTTATATATTAAGTTTTCGTAAAATTAATACATACCAAAATATAGCTAGATAAATCATCATATTGCAACCGAATTGTCACAATGATTTGTTCCCAAAATACGGAACGACGCACAGTAGAACGAAGCAATGTAAATAGGTGGACATTGGCGATTTTTGAAAATTATGATTTTCTCCGACCTATTTTATATTTTTATATTGTTAACATATTGCTGTTTTTAGAAAATACCTTAATATGGTTGTGGTTACCTACATCTCGTGGAAAAAAGCATGTGATTTCAATGGTAAAGGTTTATTGGTTAAATATGACAAAATATTTGCTATTTTTCGGTTCCCCAAAAAAGGTGTTTTACAAACCTCACAATTTACACTTTGCGGCATATTGAAACTAATACATCTGTGAATCATTTAGTGTATAAATATTGTTTTTATCTATCTCTTTTATCTGTGGTACGAGATTTCTCTTATCAGTGATTTTGTTTCTGAATTATTAAGTTTTTTTGGGGTTTAAAAAAATGCCTTCAATTGGCTAAAGTAATTTTAAAATTAGGCGTTTTGGTATGATCAAACCTTACCTAAATAATGCCCACAAAGATTGGCTGCGACCACTTGCGACCCGGCGAAATAATCGCATATTACGCATAAGGTGCATAAGACAGCTGAAGTCAAAGATTGCGTGGAGTAAGGAACGTTTCTAATTTACAGATACAAAAAAAAATAGTACAAATAAAAGTTACGAGATACGGGGTGGTGTATATTTTAAAGGAATTTTCAGTTATACAGGGTGTCCCAATATGATCGTACCGATATCAACTTTGACATTTTCAATGGGACAACATGTAGATTTATGCATTTTTCGATTCTACGCAAAATTTTAAACAAAGCATCTTCATTTGTTTTTGAGATATCGACCTTTGAAAATTGACAATTTTCGGATTTTCAAGCGAAATATCTCGAAAACTTTAAACTAGCCCAAAACGGCTTTAAGGCTCCCATCTTCATTTTCAACTTTCAATCATTTGACATCAATTTCATTCGGTTTTAATGGAAGTGTTGGTTAAACCTGAAGTACCTAACAATATGGATGTCAAATTGTAGAACATTAAAAAGAAAGGTAGAGGCATGCATAGAAGCCGTTTTGCTGTATTTTGAACTGTTTTCAAGATATAAGATATCGTGAACATGATACAATGAAAACAAGATATGATATAAAGGACTTGATTACGTCACTGGCGAGCGAAATTTTGATTAGTCACAATGCTCGTAACAAAGGAATGACACACAGTTTCTATGGAAAGTTGGAAGTTTGCCAAGGAAACAGCTAAATTATATGTAGCTTTGTATGGCTGGTATTACATGCCGGCATCTATAAACAAACTTCTCATGCATGGAGCCGACATAATAAGAAATTTTATTTTCCCTATAGGCAATCTTTCAGAAGAAGCAGCAGAGGCGAGAAATAAACATTTTCGCCATTATAGAGAGTTCCATGCAAGAAAAAGTAGTAGGATATTTACAAACGAAAATATTTTACATAATCTAATTCTCTCATCAGATCCATTCATATCTACTTACCATAAGATTAAAATCTGAGAACAAAAAACCAACTATCATGACAGAAGAGGCTTTTTCCTTAATTAATTTTAAGTAATTTTTCGGATTTTCCATAAGAGATCCTTATGAAATTGAGTCTTATAAAAAATCTTTGATTTTAAATAAACATACCGAGTTGCATATTACTGAATAGGAAATAAACGATCATTTCAACAATGTTAGAATCTAATACTGCGGCCATAAGGAAAAACAAAGTTGATGATGGTTGAGAGGAACCGAAACGTTGAATTGTAGTTCTGACAGCACTGCCTTTTAGGGGTGAAAAACTGCCACACAAAAGCTTTTCTCGTTTTTTATAAGCTTTTGATATAAAGCCTGAAAAAATTAAAAACTAAAATGTTAAATATCTTTTTCTGCAGCCGCGCGCAAAATAACTAAATACTAAATTGAAATGAAATCGCAAAATCAACTAATGCCGTGGATCCTCATTTTGCGCTCTAGCGCGAACATGGAAATGGAAATTCTCGCTTTTTCCGTCTAGTGTGTTGACAGTCGTGCGTTTGTTACAGTTTGTTGCTGGCAATCCTGTTCTAAATATGCCCGAAACCCGAACATAATATGTCAAAACTGACAGTCATTCGCAAATTTCAGAATAAGTATAGAGAAAAATGTGCATTTAATTTTAAAAAATGCGGCTGTAGAAAAAGTTCTGTGTGTTTTCCGAGCGCAAAGTAAGATTGCCGTTTTCGAAAGATTACTGCGCTCCGCTACGCGTCGCGCAGTAACATTCTTTCTCAAGCGGCAATCCGTTACTTTGCGCTCTAAATACACAAATAACTATTTCTTTTGCGGATGTATTCGGAAGGCCTAAGAATATTTTTAGTGTTTTATTTAAGTAAGCTTTAAATTGGGCAAATTTGCCACATTTAAACTACATATTTGCTATACCTTACGATTTTTAAATCGTTACGGTAAACCTCTAATCTTTATGAATCCTAATCACCCTGTGCTCTGTATTACGTCAATTTTTTAATCAAAATTGGAAAAAAGCATCTTATACTGTTATCAAACAAAAATAACTAATTCAAAATAATAAGACCAAAAAATTATTGCGAATGTCCGGGTTTTCCTATACTTCGCTCTACTGTGCGACGTAAGGCCAAAACTGGCTTGCAACATTCCCCCCTCGCTTAATGAAATTACCTGTAATTTCCGAACTTAAAACTATGTAATGACTTCCCATAACTTTTCCAATATTTCACCCAGTATACAACTAACCTACAACTATACTAATTAAAAGCTAATCTACAGACTAACGTCTAGAGTACGAGAATGATCCGGTTTCAAGTCTTTCACATTCCAAACACCAGCGTAATTGCCCTTAGAATCCATTAATTCATATGTCCATGGCGATAACCGTTTCTTGACTTCAAACGTCCCAAGAAATTTTGGTGCCAACTTCGCCGATATATAGTTTGCCGCATCCGACTGTACAAAATTTTTGCGCCAAACCTTGTCGCCAACCTCAAATTTCAGATCTCGACGTCTTAGGTTATATGTTTTCGCAGACCTTTCCATCATTCGGGTTAAATTCTTTCGAACTTCCTTAAATATTTCTTTTAAAGCCCTCGACCTTACAATGGCCGTGGGTTCCTGACTCAAGTCCGCTACCGGAGCAGGAGCGTGATCACTGCCGTCCAAAACCATCACCCCTCCAAAATTAAGGAAAAATGGACTAAAATCCGTACTTTTATTTCGAGAAGTTCTAACTGCACAAGCTACTTTCGGATGATTACCTACTCTTGACAAAAGCCGCAAGCTCGTTTTCAAGAATCGATGGGATCTCTCGACTGGATTGGCCTCTGGGTGATAAAGAGCCGAATATGCTAATCTAATATTGTATGTTATAGCCAATAGTTTCCATTCATGGGCTGTAAACAGTTTTCCATTGTCAGACCAAAGCGTTGCTGGGATTCCGTATTCCAGCAGAGTTTCCTCAACTTGTTGCGCTACTATGTTGGCCTTGGCTGACCTAAGGGGTATACACTTGCATAACTTAGTAAAATAGTCCTGTATACTTAAAATAAAACGAAAACCTGCCGTAGATGGTGGTAAAGGTCCTACTAAGTCCACTGAAACAAACTCCCATGGTCTTGTGATATTTGGTCGACCACTCATGTATCCTGCGGGCATTCGATTTTCTGGTTTGGCATGAGGATATGTATTTTCCTACATCGGCCTTCATTCTTGGCCAGTAGTATTTTTGTGCAAGCCTATGAAATGTCTTGTAGATTCCGGTATGCCCAGACGTTTCGGAATCGTGCATCTTACCTAGAATTTCCGCTCGATGTGACTTTGGAACCACCATCTTCCAATCAAAAGCCGGATTTCCCAGCTCTGAGCGTTGATTCCGTACATGTCGGTATATTATTTTGTCCTGAACTCTCCATTGTGGATATTGAAGAGGATTCTCCTAATCATGTGGGAATACCATCGATCCCGATAATCTGGAAATACCGCAGTATCCGCAATTTCGTCCAAAACAGGAACCGATCGACTAAGCGCATCTGGCACAACATTATCTTTACCCTTACGGTGAATAACGTTAAAATCGAACTGCTGCAGTCGAACACTCAATCTGGCTAACCGACCTGAGGGATCCTTCATCTTCGATAACCACAACAATGCAAAATGATCAGTTTTGGCCGTGAACTGGTGGCCTCTATAAAAGGACGAAATTTTTCTATAGCCCAAACTAAGGCAATTAATTCCTTCTCTGTACTTGAGTATTTTCGCTCACTGCTTGTTAACGATCGGCTAATGAAACTAACCACATGCTCTCCATCCTCATAACGCTGAGTTAACACCGCCCCTACACTAAAATCACTCGCGTCTGTTTGCACAAAAAATGGTAAGTCAAAATCAGGACAGCGCATAACCGGCGCAGTCACCAGTTTTTCTTTTACACTTTCAAAAGCCGAAGCACACACTTCTGTCCACCTAAACTTTGTATTTTTTCTTAATAACTTGCAAATAGGTGCCACCAGGGTGGAAAAATTTGGGATGAACCTCCTGTACCAGCTAGTCATACCTAGAAATCTTCGAACATCCTTAACCGTTCTTGGAGCTGGGATATTCAAAATGGCGGAGACCTTTTCAGGATCACACTTCAGTCCTTGAGCACTCACAATATAACCCAAAAACTTTAATTCAGGACGACAAAAGTGACATTTATCACGGCGAACAGTCAACCCTGCTGCCATAAGCTTTTGAAATACCGCTCTTAGCACTTGAATATGTTTATCGAACGATGACGTCACCACTACAATATCGTCCAACTAAACGAAAACATAGTTCTCTAAATCACCCAGCACTCGGTCAATTAACCTGTGCCATGTTGCGGGACTATTATGCAATCCCATTGGCATTCGGCAGAATTGGAAAAGTCCTCTTGAAGGTACAGTAAACGCTGTTAAAGGTTTACTCTCCAGGGCCATTGAACTTGCCGGTATGCACTCTTGATGTCCAAAGATGAGAGATATTTGGCATTTCAGGTGTGGGTCACCTGTGGTAAGGGGTAACTATCCCGTTGGCTTACTTTATTCAGTTTACGATAGTCGACACAGAATCTATGCGATCAATCGGGCTTTTTCACCAAAACTATGGGCGATGTCCACGGAGATGATGAAGGCTCAATTATACCCTGTGCCAACATCTGATCTAACTCCACATTAACTTGCTTTTGGAGAGCCGGAGAAATTGGATAAAATCTTTGTTTGATGGGATCGGCTTCCGTTATAATTTTATGTTCAACCATGCTGGTACATCCAATACCTTCTGGCATGTTTATAAAAATGTCTTCTATGAGATTATTTAAAATTGTGGTCTGGTCTGAACTTAAATCTTCACTAGCAGTCAACGCAGAAATTTGTTCCTTCCCCGGGCAACTAAATTGCCATAGTCCTCTCCGCAGGTCTGGAACAATACCGAGTTTCTTCCAAAAATCTGCACCTAAAATTAAGCAATGTGGCAAAGAAGGCATCACCAAAACATTTACCACTCTAACCTTGTCCTCGACAGAAATAGGAACGTTATAACAACCTATCACCACGGAATGACTTCCATCGGCCACACTACATGACTCTATAGAACTAGGTAATAACTCCAAACCAAAGTTCTTGAATTTCTCATATCCATTACTACCGATGACGGTTCTGGAAGCTCCACTGTCGAAAAGTCCTAAGAATTCAAATCCAAAAATCTTCCAATACGGACGTTCATCCTGCAATACGCTGGATAAAATAAAATATAGATTAATTTGTACACGATTGAGCTCTTTGGTCGTATCAGTCTTCCCCGACCGTTCCGTACTCCGACCTAAGCACGAGGGGGCTGTCCGTTTCCCGAACACTTAGAGCAGTCCCTCTTAAAAACTCCCAGACGCCCACAACCAAAGCACTTCCAATCATTTGGACAATCCTTTTTTATGTGATTCAGGTCACCACAGTTCCAACATTTGGCAACGCGCTCACCGGATTCGAATTTCCGATCTGGTCCCTTGCGATTGACCGGATGACAATCCCTTACTTGTTCCTGGCCTCCTGTAGATAAGTGAGTCCTATTTTCTTCCGAGAAATTAGAGGCAAGATAATGGATACTAGGGTATCTATACTTTCGCGGATTATACATTAAACCAGGCTGCACAAGATTATTAGGATTAGTAGGAGGAGGTTTAAAGCGGCTCATTACCATTTGAGAATCTTCGATTCGCTTCGATCTGCACTAGCAAGATCTGCTATATTCGAAATATTCGCAAGCACAAGGTGACCCTGCAACGTGGGTAATATATTTCGCCGAAGAATGCGTATCTTGGTTTCCTCATTAGGCGGCTTTGATAATTTCTTAAACAGATTTTGCATAACAGCAATATACGTAGTGACTCGTTCGTAGTGTCCTTGAGTACGGCCATGAATTTCACTCCATAAGTCTTCTTCATATTCACTTGGTAAAAAGTCCCGTTTAAGAGCCTGTACCAACTGTTGCCATGACATATCAGGTTTGCCCGTAGCACGATACCAATCCAAGGCTACCCCTTTAAACAAAGCAACCGCTGCTCAGCTCACTTGTCCTTCTGAAAGACCACACGCCAGCCTCAGCTCCTCAATTCGTTCCAAAAAACTATGAACCCCTCTGACACCATCAAAAGACTCATTCCATTGTGAAATAATTTTGAAAATTCTAGATCTGTCCATCCCTGATTCCTGGCCTCGAGGTAGCATTGAGTCTCTCGTATCCGCAAAACCAACATGTCTTGAATCTGCACGTGACTCTGGATCCGAACTACGCGGCTGTAATCTCGAACTTAAATTCTCTTGTACACCATTACCTAATGAATCCGTTGTAAATAAATTTGCTGCATCTGGTGGATTTGAGTGATAACGTGGGGGAATAGTATTCGCTAGAGATCCTGCCTGTGCATCCATCCTCCTTTCTGATATTTGTCCGGACATATCTTGTATTATTTTGATTTAATACAGTTTTCTATGGAATTGTTTTTATAATTTACAAAAAAAATATTATAGGAAACTGTATCATTTGATATTAAATAAGTAAACACTATTCAGAGCAGCCGCGATTTTACGTCATTATTGACACTAAGCGCATATTTGCATAGGATAGCCTCAGAAAAGTTATCTTTAAAAATAAAGATAATGGGAGTGGAATTTTTACGTTAGACATCATGTAGTAATAAAATGAATATAGTGTTTTTAACAACAGACATCTATTTTAGAACATGTCAGGACAAGAACACTACAGGACAAGAGTTCAGCGAATTATGGATGCTTTAAGCAACGAAAAGAAACAAACTAATACCCTTCAGTACCCTAAAACGTCCATTCCTTCTGCTCAAGCCAGGGATAACGACACTTTCTCCCCAGAAAGTAAAGAATCCTCCAATAAAGAAAATCTAACAAACACAACTATAGAAATGTTGCCTAATCCGTATCCTGAAGATCATTCTGGACCAAAATGTGCTCTCCCTGCTAATATTTCTCCTCCTCCTTCTACCTCCAAGGAACTCGATTTTGCAATCAGATCGATTCTTGATTGTATTGAACCCGAGGATGAACTTCAAGAATTTAATGTACCTTCCACTTCAAGACAAGATAATGAATCTCTTTCTGGACCAAAATATGCCTTTCCTGTTGATAATATTTCTCCTCCACTTTCCACCAAATGATGAAAAACCAAAGGCAAAGAGACTAAGAAATGAGGGGAAAGAGTACGTGTTAACTTCGAAACAAAAAAAGGTGATGCCTGCAAAAAGAGTCAAAGAGTCGTGTAATGACAAATGCCGTTATCAGTGCCCGAAAAAAGTTAGTGAAGAACAGCGATTAAAAATATTTAACGACTTCTATAGCCTTAGTAACATAAACAGAAAAAGATACTTTTTATCTAAAAATATGGAATTAATTCAGCCAAAGTACAGATACGTCAGAGCTGACAGACAGAAAGGTAAAAGAAGGTGTAATTATGCTTTATATTTTCAGTCATTGGAGGACAAGAAAATAAGGGTGTGTAATAGTATATTTCATTACGAGTCCGGAAACTAGGCTTTTCCGGTGCGCGCACGACAGTTTCTGGTGTGAAGCGTAGCCGAACACCGAAAGTCGTGCAAGCTCAGGAAAAGTTGTTTCTGGACGTGTAATGAACGATATAATACCTCTTTGAAATCAAGACATAAATATAAAATTATTATAATTTTACGTATCCAAAATCATGTCATAATACATTTTGTATTCAAATGACAGCAAACGTCAAACTTGCAAAACAAGCAAGACAGGTATTTATCTAATAGTCATCAAGCGTTGCTATGGAAATGTGTTTGTATGCTTTGTTGTAATTGAATAGGCAGCTAATTTTGAAGTATTTGTGACAAGTAATGTCAGAATAAATAAAATAATTTTACTTAAAATTAGACTATTGACGCTAAAATGTACTATATTAATCTTGTAGACTGCATCGCTGTATAATTTTAACCCAATTTATTATGCTTTATGCTTATTCTGTGCTTAGTCATGACTAAATAACTGCAAATTTAGCACTTAAAATCAGGGAACGGGAAAACTTTTCCCGGTCCCTAATTAGGGACCGGGAAAATTTTTCCCGTGCCCGGACCAAAAAGACTTACTTTCTGTACTCTACAGAGACATCTAAAATGATAGTTTCCAGAGGGGTATTATGAAAAACGTTTTTTAGAAATACGCTTGACATCAACGACAGAACAATCCTTACTGTTAGAAATAAAACAAACTCATCTGGCGTGGTGACTGAAGATATCAGAGGTAGGCATACAAATCATAAAAAAGTATCTGACCAGTTAAAAAACGACGTAAGAAATCACATCAATACAATTCCCAGATTAGAAAGTCACTATCTGCGGGCACAAACATCAAAAGAATTTATAGACGGAAGCAAAACCATAGCTCAACTACACAGGAACTATAAACTGGAGTGTGAGGCTGAAGGAAGGCCTTCAGTAAATTATCACATGTACGCCGATATCTTTAATCGTGAATTTAACCTATCATTCTTTGTTCCTAAAAAGGATCAATGTACCTTGTGCTTTCAATACAATATAGCGACTGATGAGGCCAAAGAATTATTAAAAAATTAGTTTGACGAACACTTAACACAAAAGGTGTTATCAAGAAAAGAAAAGGAAGCAGACAAAGCTAAAGTGGGTAAAACTTTTGTATTGGCTTGCTTTGATATGCAGGCGGTTGTGCCAATTCCCAAAGGAGATATTTCTATTTTTTATTATAAGTCTAGCCTTAATACTATGAACTTAACGATAACTGAGATAGGAAATGATGCCGCTTGGTGCTATGTTTGGCATGAGGGAGAAGGTGGGAAGGGTGCCACAGAAGTTGGCTCGTGTCTTCTTAAATATCTAGAGGACAAGTCCAATGAACGCAACAGTGAAGAATTAGAGATTGTGCTTTACAGCGATAATTGTGGGGCGCAACAAAAGAACAGTGAGTACTGTTGATTTTTTTTTGTTTAACATTAATAATCCTTTCTTCGGTTTAGATTTGTGGTGGCTGTGCTACTATACGCTGTCCAAAAGTTTAAAATAAAAAGAATTTACCTCAAATATCTCATTGCTGGCCATACTCAGAACGAAGGGGATGCCACACATTCTGTAATTGAGAAAGAGGTAGGTATTAAAAAAGACTTACCTTAGATCAAAAAAAAAATAAAGTTGCTAATTATTGAGATCAAGAAGTAAATTTTTGGCTTGCATAATCTCGTAGGTATTTTTAGACATTAATAAGTATATCGCCTTTATTTCCTTCTTATAACTAATTTTATTATAGGTTGCAAGATCACTAAAATCGGGGCCAATATTCGTTCCCGACCAGTTCATAACATTAATAAGGTCAGCAAAGAAGAAAGGAAAGCCCTACACAGTCAAAGAATTATCACATGATGACTTTCTAGATGTAAAAAAACTTTTAACCGATATAGGTCCAAATTTTGTCACAAATAGTGGAGGTGAAACGGTTCTTCTAAGCAAAAGTTATAAAAGTAGAAAAAAATCATCCATTTACTTTTTTTACAAAAATTCCTATTCAGAGGCTGATTGGAAAGCCGTAAATGTTAGACATTTAAAAAGAAAGAATACTAGGGGATCAGGACCTATTAATGTTAGCTCGGAAGAACTTTCAAGCTTACAGAAAGCCAGACTACCACTAAACGAAAATAAAAAGAAAGATTTGCAGTTCCTTTTCAATAAAAGTTATATACCAAGCTTTTATAGCAATTTTTACCGTTCCCTATTTTAGACAGTTATCTATATACTTTAGATAAATTTAAAATGCTTTACTAATTTAAAGCTCTTTTTTTTTGTTTGTTTTTAGTATGATAAGTACTTTCAAATAATATTCTACTATCGTAGTAGAATATTCTTTGGTACTTGTATTTCATTTAGTTTCCAAATCAGTTAATACCTTCAGTTATAACAGGTTTATTTTCACATTTACTTAATGTTTTATGAGGCATGAACTTTTGCATCATAAATTAAATAAATACAATATTTTTGATCCAGTGTTTAGTTTTATTTCAAGTTTCAACTTAAAAATTTAGTAAAACTTTTGGAACAAAACTGTATTATCTCTAAAAAAACAAAAATTTTCTCGTTTTAAAGTAAAAAAATAAATAATTTCTATATATACGTTAAATAAGAATCATCGGTTAATCAAAAGATGACGATACCAGAATATTCTAAACAGTAATTACTTTTTTTACACAGGGTGTATTAACTCAAATTTTTATTTGCTTGTCCTCTAAAATTTATATTTTTTAAGTTACGACGGTTTTCAAAGGGATGTGCGATATAATAAAAACTGTCACTTACGAGCTTCAAGCTAATACCATAAAACCTCAGAGCATTGGTGGTATAAATCATCTCTAACGATAATATAAATTGGGCTATGTACATTGTACAGGCTACCCGTTATGGTAAGGCTATTTTGTATTCAAATAGAAACTCAGTAGACATACTTAATTTATTAAAGCCCGGTATTTTCCTTTGGAGTGAGGTTCAATCCCACTCTGATTCATTAAAAGTATATTGGCATCGACATTAAAATGAAAAAAATGATCTCCTATTTTCGGTATAACTGAAAGATTAAGAAACTTGGTATTATGACACACTGACTTATAAAGCAAATGTGGATAATATATCAGCTTGGAAGTTTAAAATATGTTACAATAATAAACAAATGTTATAAAGTAAGCATGAAATTACAGGACAGAAAACTTGTGGTATCTTAACTGATGTTAGCATATTTCACAACCTCTAAAGAGAGGTTAAATCCTAATCCATTCTAAGATATTTATGCTAATCGGCCAGAATTGTGGAAACATTTCCTCAATCGTCATGTCTTTAATCATAGCGATGTACAACTATTTTAGATTTCCTGTATTTATGATAATAATAATAATGCACCTCATCTTCAATCAAGAATGTCAAAAATATTTATATATGAAGGTTTTAATGCGTTGCTTTTTTTAAAGTGTTGGCTTTTTACGCTGAGAAATATATCCATTATCCATTGGACGTCCAATGGATAATCTAATGGACAACTTTGTAGTACTTAGGTAAGTATATACAAATCAATGCACATTAACGAATTAAATTATCACGTCGTTTAGATTAATAAAAAAATCAGTAATATACAATAATTACAAAATTTATTTAGACTTGAAGTTAAAGTTAAAAGTATTCAGGCCGTTGTTGATGTGGCGTTAAATCCAGACCTTGAGCCCTGTACGGATCAGGAGAATGAGATATTCCTTGATTGACTGATTCGTATCTGGTATTTTCATAGGATGTGTAACGGTCAAAATGGCTGGGTTCTTCAAAATAATATTCTTTGACACTTGCATCTGCGAAATAAAAGAAGCATTTTAAAACTCCTACTTACTCTACTTCTACATATCAATAATAATAACAATAATAATGCTAATCATGTAATATTACTGTTAAAAATGACAACAATATACGAATTAATGCCCAGGGAATAATCTGACCTTTCGTAAAAGGAGACTTAAATATTAGTAGTCCTTGTCTCAAAGGAGCCCATGGAGATCACCGGCTATGGGAGTAATTTTCGAGTCATTGGAGCAACTCTCATGTAGAAAGAGAGGATATGTTATATTCTTCAAAAATGCTATTGTTTCTATCAAAATTCCATAACTTTATATCTCTCTTTCACCTTGTCGTGCCACGAGAGAGGAGCTGATCCAATGACGCCATGAAAATAAAGACATGAGCTCCTATGGTGAAGGAACTCATGACATATCGGAACGGTTTCTGTCGATGGCGTCTGACTCTGGGTGACCGGGCAGCTGATTTGCTGATTTCTATCAATCACCTGGTAGTATGTCTAAAATGCAAACCCAATTTATGAAATGTGTATATTACGGAGCAAGTAAGTGAACTGTCATTGATATGATCGAAACCTCTTTTTGCCCTCAACATTTAACTAGAGTTTATTGTATGTTGAGTGAACGACAGGGGGTAAAGCAGCGCGGTGTCAAGTATGGCTACTGCAACAAAAATTATTGAGAACCTACAATGACGCAAACCAATATTACTCAGACCACAAAAGCTGTGAAGCCCAGGAAGCGTATGAAGAGGACACAATGGATCAATTCTGTCAATGTCAGATTGTTGCTGTTTTGTATTGCCAACCAACGGGGATTAGTATTATCAGCAAAATTTGCTTCTTGATCGTTGTGGAGCTTAAGAACATCTGGTAGTAAGTAATATGTACATACTTCCCTTGGCAATATGGATGAAGTGAATGATCTTGACGAATGTGAAGTTAATGATGTTGACGAATGTCTAATGGTCTCCAAGAGTCCTCTAGATATGGGACTATTAGGGAACATGCGCAGAAGATAGCTGTGATGCTTAGCTCCCCTAAACCAAAATTAGGGGTTTATTAAAGTAATCTTGTCGTTTTTGGTTAGTTAGTTAATTAGCTGTTATCTCGTTATAGATAATATTAATGAAGATATGCAAATAAGATTATTCAAACGAGCCAAGAGCTAGTAACTGCTGTAAACAACTACTTAAAATTAAATTTTGAGTAAAGGCTTTTGGAACATTTACGTAAAACATTAAACATGCATTTAGAAATTTTATAAGCTGAAATGTTAGTGGCCAAAAATATCGAAAAAAAATCAGTGTAAGGTAAAAACAGTAATATAGTTGATATATAAAGTTTTCCAGATCTGTATAAACTGTTGCAGGTATCATTTACGATTCCAGTCAGTTAGAAAACGACAAAAACACTTACCAAAGTCATCCAAACATGAAATTTTAATCTGGATACGTTCCTTGTCGGCACTTGATTTTTTATGCTCTTTGCAATTTGTAGTACTCGCTGGACAAACTTGACCAAAACAAATAGGTGATGCAACTGAAAATAAAACACCTTTTAACATTAGGATTATAATAATAGGAGTAAATGCAAATGATATGTAGCTTTGATTATATGGGTATCTCCGTGTAGAAAAGTTTTCATCATACCACTATATTAATGTTCTATATATGATCCAATATGGGGATACATCAGGGTATAGAGGAGGGCGGCTGATTGGTGTTCGGAACTCTTAATGAGGGCGGACAACGTACTGCTCACCTTTAGATCAATTAGACTTCTTAGATTTTACATATCCGATCGGGAAGAGAGGTTAGGGGCGGATGTCAGCTTATGTCTGGTTAATGGGATCGCTTGGTATACGGATGGTTTCAAAACGGTTAGTGCTGCTAGAGCAATTGGTATGGAGAAACTATAGACGGGAAACTTGCTTTTGCCCTTGGGACTTGGGCAACTGTGTTCCAGACCGAGATGTATGCGATCCCCAAATGAGGATACGAGAACCTGTTAAGAGCCTGTAAAATATATATACATTTGCTCGGACAGCAGAGCCGCTATATCGGCTACTGAATATTCTAGAATTAATTGTGTAGTGGAATCTTAGTATAGGGATGTCTTCGGAGCCTTGACTGAGCATAATAGGATCTTGTTTGAAACGAGGAGGCCTAATCGTCTAACATGACACTGCTCCGCAACAGGTTCAATGGGACCTGAGCCGATAAGTAGATGACTCCTACAGTACGGGCGCCGCCATTCTATGGAATACAATGAATGTGCAGCACAAGATCTATGGCTGACTACCCCATGAATAGGGTAGCTGCGCTGCTCTTGCGTACCCTGCGCCTGGTAGCGTGGTTCGAAAGAGAATGGCATAGATAATATATATGGAGAATGGGCATCATGAGGCCTGTGACAGGGTTTCTTACAGGATATGTGTCGCTTGAACATGGATTTACACCTATAGCGTATCGTTGATTATATCGTGGTAGTTCTCTAGGATGTGAGCAATGTACCTCGGAACAGCCCCGTCTCCAGGCTTTAGGCCGCCCGAGGCGAGTACGATTTGGCCGCCCTTACAACAGACCAATTAAAGAGTCAATAATGACCTATCCGGCGAATAGGCGCCCGCGCGGTTTTTTTTAACCAGCAGGTTCCGGTATAAGGAGATGACCTGCAGGGTCTATATTTTCATGGTAGGTTCGTGGGGGTCACCTGGAATTAAATCGGGGATGCCGGGGCTCGATTTTATGGGAGGTTTTGGGATGCTATATGGAAATCGCATGGTTTTTTCGCGATTTCTGGCTAAACGGGAGTTCAGAGCCAAATTTTTCTGCGACAAAACGTCACAGCGGAGTCGGGGTTGACCGGTTAGTGAGTACGTATTTTATTTTAGAGTGGTGTGGACACTAGCCAACTTGATGTGCGTTGATGAAATTTTGCGGGGTGATTAGGTATACTATAGGGAATCATTTAGTGGTAATATAGTTG